>CAUYSK010080243.1:0-41314 GCA_963575035.1 Avahi laniger | reverse complement strand
TCATAATACAATGGCAAATATTTGTGTATCTAAACATAGAAAAGGCACAGTAAAAACGTGGTATAAAATATTAAAAAATGGTATACCTTTATAAGGCACTTACCGTGAACACAGCTTGCAGGACTGGAAGTTGCTGTGGGTGAGTCAGTGAGTGAGTGGTGAGTGAATGTGAAGGCCTAAGACGTTACTGCACATTACTGTAGATTTAATAAATACTGTACACTTAAACTACACTAAACTTATAAAAAACATTTTTCTTTTTCTTTAATAATAAATTATTCTTAGTTTACTGTAACTTTTTAACCATATACATTTTTAAATTTTTTTAACTTTTTGACTCTTTTGTAATAACACTTAGCTTAAAACACAAACACATTTTACGGCTATACAAAAATATTTTGTCTTTATATCCTTATTCTATAAGTTTTTTTCTATTAATTTTTTTAACATTTTACACTTTCTTGTTAAAAACTAAGACACACACACACTAGCCTAGGCCTACACAGGGTCAAGATCAACAATATCACCGTCTTCCACCTCCAGATCTTGCTCCATTGGAAGGTCTTCAGGAGCGATAACACATGGAGCTGTTGTCTCCTATAATAACAATGTTTTCTTCTGGAAGACCTCCTGAAGGACCTGCGTGAGGCTATTTTGCAGTTAACTTTTTTTCTATAAGTAGAAGGAGTACAGTCTAAAATAATAATAAATAGTATAGTAAATACATAGACCAGTAACATAGTCGTTTATTATCATTATCAGGTATTATATACTCTACATGATTGCTATACTTTTGTACGACTGTCAGTGCAGGTTTGTTTCCACCAACATTCCCTCGCACACATGAGTAATGAATTGTGCTATGATGTTATAAAGGCTATGATGTCACTAGGTGATAGGAAATTTTTATCTCCATTATCATCTTATGGGACCACCATTGTATGTGGTCCATCATTGAGCAAAACATCATTGCTTACATAGCTTTAGACAGAAAGCATAGACAGAATTAGTTCTGATAGACAATACACTCTTTTAATCCATTCATCCATTTATCTAAAACATACCTATCTCTTACCAAGTGTCAGATACTTTAAGAACTGGTTATATTAAGTAAATTAACCATATAACAAGTGAACAGAAAATAATTTACATTTCAGACTCAATACCATTGCAACATGTAGGAAGTGTCAAATAACTAATACATCTTAGATGTAAATTTTTATTTGATAGTGTCCAACACGAAGATATGCTGTGCTGTGTGTAGTCATCTACCAGTGAAGTTCTTTTGCAAGGAACCTGGAGATGAACAAGGAATCCTGAAGCATTCAAATGTATCCTCTGGCCCTTTCAAAACAAAGCAAAGCCAAACACAGCACCATATGCCAGAAACCCAGACTACAGAAGAAGACAGGATCTTCTAAAAGTATCCATAGCCTCCTCAAACAACAAACCTAATGACTTTCGGTTGAGCATCTGAAGAGGAAACAGTGGGGACGTGACAGCTTCGCATCAGTGGGTTTGGGGCAGCAGCAGAAATGCTGGGATGGTGTGCTTTGGAGAGGCTTGTCTGTTTTTTAACTTTGTGCCTTGATACTGCCATCGCGATTTTTTTGACAGTGCCAGGGAAAATGCAAACAGAACTGACCTCTCTTCGGCAGCTCTGTAACCGTGGGGCTTGTGCAGGCAGATTGGCATCTGCAGGCACATCTTTAGCAAGTTGGCAGCCTCCGTGCCCTTTGCAGGTTGCAATCAAACCTGCCTTCTACAGCAGCCTCTTTCTGGTTGATTAACTTTAATGTAATTTTAATTAAAAACCACAGTGTCAAAGGGTTTAGCTACTCGAGAAATGAGCACAGACTGCGGCCCAGTGGCAGCAGTCACTTGGAAAATGGAAATGTGTCCTGACAATGTTGTGCAGGGGCCAGATAAACAGGGTTGCTGCAGTGCTTTGCTCGCATGCAGGAAACAGGCGAGGGAACATCAGAACCAAGAGACCGGCTTGTACGTCGAGGGGTTCTAATGCATGACTTTCAGGTGCCATCAACATTTTTGAGAGCTTGTTCAGTCCTGGCACAAAATATCCTCTGCAATGGCTGGCTGTGACCATTCTGTTCTCCTCTTGGCACTTTGGTTTCTAAACCGACACACAAATCTGGTTGAAATATGAATCAAATTTCAGACAGGAAAAAAGAGCCAAGCCTTACTGTATTATTCAAGTGTAGAACTTCTCTTTTTCTCTATACATATTTTATGGAAGACAGTGAATTTTAAATATCAGAAATAAACTTTTCTTTTAAGGAAAGACTTTCTTTGGGATGTGACTCCTTGATTACTTTACAAATAGTGTCAAGGAACTATGACAGACTCCTTTCAGAAAGATTGCTGCATTACTTGAATTGGAAGAATGAGAGGAAATAATCTTGCAAATGTGTTTGGTCATGGTAGGTTTAGAAAATAGATTTTATTTACTTGATCATCTTATGCATTAAAATACAAATAATTATTTTAAAGTTTCTGGTTATCCTGAAGATATTACCTTTTTAAATTCCTGCTTTCCTTTGATTTTCTTGTTGATGTTAAATAATGCTCAGAATAAAAGACTGAAATCTAGTCTACATGGGAGAAGTATTTTATTAATGCCAGTGGAATGAATGTCTCTATGCCATGCTGAAATGCCCTTTATTCTTCCTCAATGTAGCTAATTTTTCAGGGCACAACTCTCAGGAGAACACCTAGTGACGTCAATTCTTCAGAGGAGAATTTCCTCCACCAGGTTTGTGGGACGCTGGGGCTGCTTTGCTGACAGATGGGGCCGGTACAGGTGGGCCCACAGCCATCTGAACAGAAGGGGCCCCTGGACCCTGACAGAGAGGATAGACAGAACGGTGGGGGAGAGTTTAGGGCAGTGGACAGGGAGGGGAGAGAGGAGGCATAGAGGATTTCTACACTGAATCCAGCAGAGAGGAAGAAAAGCAAAAACAAGCAGATGGGTGGACAGGGAGAAGTGATTTGAATTGTATAACTTGCTTAAGAGACTAATAAAAAACAATCTCTGGGGAACTTCACTGCAGGCAATTCTGGAAAATTGGAAATTTATCAAAGATTGCCAAAGTAAAGAAAAATATTAGAAAAATAAATATGAAATTAAAATATGAAAATGAATGGTGTGTGAGCTTGTGTGATGAATCCTCTGCAGGTCCCTATGCATATCCAGGTAGACAGAATCATTCTCTGGCTATTTCTGGTGGTAAAGAGCCATTATTATCACTGTCTCATCTCAGGTGCTTTCTCTATTAAAAGACAAAATAGGATTTTGATTGTCAGTTCAGCAGATGACATAAGTGATCAAAATGGACTTAGAGAAAAAATTATTATAATGCATTTATAAAGTTCCTTTGATGACAATTTTTTTTAAAAGGAAAAAGCCCTATGAAAGTAGGATCTGAAGAAGTTAAACCAGAATATCCAAAAGCAGCTTCTCTAGAATATTATTTTTTCAGGATATTTAAACATGTGTTTTGGAAAACTGGTTCTATGGTGAAATAAATGTGGGGACTGGGTTACATGTCAAACGGATTTCTTTTTAACTGCTGCACTTTTCAGGGCCTTCATGTGCTCTGTAACATATGCACGTTTTCTCTAACTTTGGTCATGGGACTCTTTGTGAAAAGCATTTCTTGAGGATAGTTTACAAAGTACACATGTTAGAAAACAAACTCTCTTGAACCAGGCAAAGGCACATGAGACTTTGTCATTGCCAAGGAGGTTATCTGAGTGAGTACATTTACAATGGACGTGAATCTGCATTTGCGTTGCAGCTTGAGTTCGGCAATAGGCTGACATTGGCTATTTGGGAGGAGTCATTTTATATCTAACAATATAAATCAAAATGCTAAAAACACTTTATTTGCAGGTGACCAGAGCAGTGGTGTTGTTTTTACCTATTTTGCAGTATAGATATTTTTAACTAGAAAAAATTTAAAAACAGTTTTATTGAGGTACAGTATACATTTTGAATTAAAGAGTTTATATTTGGTTAGAAATGGTGAGAAAAGATATTTTCTAAAAATTGTAGTCTAAGCACTGTCTGCAATGGATGCTGGCCATATACACAGCTGTACTTGTGTGTTCCAGCTGAATGCCAAGTCTGCTCCTGAATTTTTCCTTGGTCTCCATTTACAATTTTCAACATCCTCATGAACTAGGAACAACATGTACTATGAGAGCAGAGACAGGTCTGGTTTTGCTCACTACTGTGTCCCTAACAGTTATCATCACATAGTTTGAATTCAACAAATATTATTAGAACTAATGAATTTTCCCTCTGATTAATATTGAATACTAGTTGTGACATATCAGAAAGCACGAGAGCTAGCACAAAACAATGTTGGAGATAACTTTACTAAACATTATCAGCTAAAATAGTGATTTTTCTTTTTTTTCCTTTTATTAGAAGTAATATTGAGCACCAGTTACCTGAAAATCACTCTGCTATGAACCCTAGGAGATAAAAAGATGAATGCAAGAAGGGTGAGACTCTTCAGGGAGCATGTCATCTGGTGGGCGTGGCTTTAGTGCACATTGGTGGGTGGGGATGGAGAAGGCGGGAATTGGGCGGTGTGGCAGTGTGGGATGAGTACAGAATTAACCATGCTGAAGCTCATGCTTGCAAATGGAGAAGAGACACCACACTTAGATTCCATTTCATCCTCTGTGAGCACACAGAGTTCAGGTTTTGGGAGATGGCTCAACTGATGTAAAAGGAACCTAGCATTTCTCCCACTAGATTATAACAATAACCTCCACATTTGCATAACACATTTTCACAATATTTCACTTAACCCTTGCAATAGCTCGGGGTGATAGGTATTTTTATTCTAATTTTACAGACAAGGAAATGGAGGCTCAGAGGTCTTCGTGGTCCTACACCTAGCAGGCTTACGGTTGAACAGCTGGTCTGACTCTTAAATTCTTAGTCCTGAGTCCTTTTCATCGGCATAATGACCTTAAAAGCAGGTGGTTTTTATCTTCCCCAGAGTTCCCATTATAGTGATTAACAAATAAAGGTACCCAATTTAGTACAAATCATTTTCCTTATGCCGAGGGGTCATGTTTGATGATATTACATATTGTATAAACACCTTACATTTTATTCCTCAAGCATCTTTCTATACTTAGTAAGTAGTATTAATATTTGTTTTCATTACTGAACATAGCCAGGGGCACTATTATGTACTTTTCATATGTTATTTGCCTGTCTCCCTTACCAACCTAAAATTTCTTGAAGGGAGATAGTATATGCTATTCATCCATGAATCTTAGAAATTTGATTCACTTGAAGTAAAAGTTATGCTCTACGTTTCAAGTGCTATAGACCATTTCCCAAATATCTTATAAACATTGCTCAGGACTATAAAGGTATTGCCACACACAAACTAGATTGATATCTATTCTTAAGAAAAAATTGAAGCTCATGAATAGTTCAATTTTGTACTTTCAAAATAGCCCGACTCCTGGTCTCTGTTGGATTATAAGCTTCATGAGGATAAAGCAATGTTTGCCTCTTATATTCCCTTTCCTTCAGCATCTTTTTTGACCTGGAACATAGCAGGTACTTAATAATTATTCACTGAATGATTAACGCCACTATTTTTTCTCTTAGGGAAAGATATGATTTTGGTAATGCTTGAGAAAGAACATGGAAATGAATACTAATAATGAGCTTTTTTTGCAGATGAATTTGACTGTTAACTTGATATGTATGAATGTTGAACAAAATATATCACAGAGTTTCCTTGATACTCAATGAACCTATAAAGCAGAAATGAGGAGTTTAACTCTAACTGATATTTGTCATCAGTCAATAAAACAGAATGACAAAAACAGATTTGGGAAGAAAATCATTATTTTTGTAATATTGGGGGTTTGGCATTACGAAGTCTTGTTATTACATATCCATCAAACTTCTATGTACTGAGTATACAAGTACAAGGTTTGGATAAGAGGGACTAAGCAGGAGGCACACACTTTGAGCCAAGGATCCTATGCTAGATATTTTTTACTTCCATAGTTTAATTTCATCAACATAATTTATCAGGATAGGTATTGGTCATGTCTTATAGATTGAGAAAACTAAGGTTCAGAGAGACAACTAACTGGCATAAGTCCTAAGTTCAATCTAGTAAGTGGTAAAATCTGCTTGACAAAAATCTGGATGTAATACCAAAGGCAGACAATGTAACAGAAAAATCATGGAAAGAGAAATTCAAAGAGAGCCCTGCCAAAATTAGTCATCCCAGGTTGCCTGTGCACATGCTAAAGACTGAACCCTTGAGAAATGATAGCAGAGACTACACATTACAAGGGAAATAGACCTCACTAAAATTGATTAACCAACTCATTAAAAAAACCCAAGCAATCAAACGACAACAACAAAAGCCCTGGAGGGGGGAAGGTGAATTAGTATCCAGAGTTGCTATAATAAATTTCCAGTTTTCAACAACAACACAGAATCACAAAACATGCAAAGAAACAGAAAATTGTGACCCATATATAGGAAAAAAGCAGGCAACCAAAAGTGACTGTGAGAGGGCCCAGGTGACAGTTTTAACAAACATTTCAAAGGAGCCATTATAAATATATTCAAATAACTAAAGGAAAATATGTCTAAAGAAGTAAAAGAAGATATGATGATAATATCTAATCAAATAGAGAATACCAATAAAGAGATTAAAAATTATAGTAAAAAAATCAAATGGAAATTTTGAAGTTGAAAAGTATACCAAACTACAATATTCACTAGAGGGGGGTCAATAGCAGTTTTGAACTAGCAGGAAAAAAGAAATAGTGAACTTGAAGATAGATGAATAGGGGTGATACAATCTGAAGAATAGAGAGAAAAAAATGAATATAAATGAACAAAGCATTATAAAAATGTGGGATACCATTAAGAGCATCAACATTTTACTGTAGAAGTACGAGAGGGAAAAAAGGGAAATAAAGAAACAGAAAAAATATTTGAGGAAACAGTAACTGAAACCTTCCCAAATTTGCTGGAAAATATTAAACTACACATCCAAAAAGCTCCATGAACTCTAAGTAAGATGAGCACAAAGAAATTTATATGCAGACGCATCATGGTAAAAATGCTGAAAAACAGACACAAAGAGAAAATCTTGAGAATATCAAGAGAAAATCAATTTAGCACATACTATAGAACTCCAATAAGATAAACAGCTTACTTCACATCAGAAACAATGGGGTTTGGAAGGGAGTGGACCTTCTGAACCCCAAACAGTTGACCCTTTACCAATGTAGGGGGTTAGGAATGTCAACCCCACACACAGTGAAAAATCCATGTATAAATTTTGACTCCCCAAAACTTAATTTATAATAACCTACTGTTGACCAACAGCCTTACTGATAACATAACCAATTGATTAACACACATTTTGTATGTTATATGTATTATATATTGTATTCTTACAATAAAATAAGCTATAGAAAAGAAAATATTATTAAGAAAATCACAAGGAAGAAAAAATATATTTACTATTCATTATGTGAAAGTGGATCATCATAGATGTCTTCATCCTCATTGTTTTCATATTGAGTAGACTGAGGAGGAGGAAGAGATGGGGTTGGTCTCACTCAGGGGTGTCAGAGGTGAAAGAAAATCCATTCATAAGTGGACTTCATACAGTTCAAACATGTGTTGTTCAAGAGTCAGTTGTATTAAAAGTAACTGAAAGAAAAAAAAAACCTGTAAACCAAAAATCTGATGTTCAGTAAAATTATCTTTCAAAAATGAAGGTGAAATAAAAACATTACCAGGCAAACAAAAAACTGACAGGAGTTATGCTAACTTATGTATCATGCAAGAAATACTAAAGGAAGTTTTAATGCAGAAAGCAAGTAATTCCAGACAGTGATTTGAATTCATTTTTAAAAAACACTAATAAAAGTAACTGAAAAGACAGGATAAATCCATATTTGTTCTCTTTCAGTATCCTCAGTTATTTAAAAAGTAACTTAATGAAATTATGTGTATAATTAAACTGTTGGGGCTATCACATATAAAAATGTAATATGTTTGACACATTACAAAGTAGGTGGGCGATGGTAAAAACATGGCAAATTGAATCCACAGAAATAAATGGAAAAACAAGAAACATTTAAAAAGAAGATCAGTTTAAAAAACTCCATAAGTATGTTCTTGTTCTCCTTTCTTTCCTCAGCTTCTTTGATAGACATAAAGTTATATAAAGTAATAATTATAACAATGTATTGTTGAGTTTGTAACATACATAGATGTAATATGTAACAATAATAGCACAATAAAAGGAAAAAGGGAATGGAATTGTATAGAAGTAACATTTCCATATCTCACTGGAATCAAGACAATATACATCTGAAGTAGATTGCAATAATAAGTATATGCTAAGCTTGAGAGAAACCACTAAGAAAGTAAGTAAAAAAAAAATCATTATAGGAATTAAAATGTTACAACAGAAAATTCTCACTCAATGTAAAACACAGTAGCAAAAGAGGAACAGAGGAACAAAAAATACGTGAGACATATAGAAACCTTAAAGTGAAATGGTGAGTATAAATCCAATTATATCAATAGAAACATCAAATGTGACTAGATTAAACAATCCAATCAAAAGGTGGAGCTAGACTGGATATAAAAACATGGTGCAACTACAATGCTATCTACAGGAGACAAAATTTAGGTGCAAAGACACAAATTGTTGAAAGTAAAAATGTGAAAAAAGATTATGTTCAGAGCAAACACATGAAAGCTGGGGTGGCTGTAATAATAACAGATAAAGGAGGCTTTAAAAATGCCACTAGAGATAAAGGAGAACATTTGATTATAAACAAAAGGTTAATCAATCAGTGGGATATAACAATGATAGACACATATTGACCCCAAAACAAAACCTCAAATACCTGAAACAACCACTGACAGAATTTAAAGGAGAAATGTACAATTCCACAATAATAGTTGGAGACTTTGATAGTCCAATTTCAATAATGGATAATACAACTAGGCAGAAGATCAACAAGGAAGCAGAAAATCTGAAAAACATGATATATAAACTACAATCTACATCTATAGAACATTCCACCAAACAAGAGCAGAACACAAGTTCTTCTCAAGTGCTCATGAAACATTCTCCAGGATAAACCATATGTTAGGCCATAATACAAACCTCAATATTTTTAAAAGGACTGAAGTCAAAGTATGTTCTTTGATAACAACGTACTGAAAGTAGATACCAATAGCATAAGGAAATGTGGGAAAATCACAAACATGTAAAAATCAATCAACATTCCTAAATAATAATAGGGTCTATAAAGAAACTTCAAGGGGAGTTAGAAAATTTTTTGAGATGAATGAAAATGAATACACAACATATCAAAATTTATAGGATGCAGCTAACACAGTGCTGAGAGAGAATTTTATAGCACTAACTGCTTACATTAGAAAAGAGAAAATGTCTCCAATCAATAACTAACTTCTACTTCAAGAAACTAGAAAAAGAAGAACAAACTAAACCCAAAGCTAGCAGAAGGAGGGCAATAATAAAGAATAGAATCAAAATGAATAAAATGGAAAATTAAAAAAAGGCAATAGAGAAAAATCAAGAAAATCAAAATTGGATCTTTGAAAAGATCAACAAAATTGATAGGCTGTTAGCTAGACTGAGCAAAGGGAAAAATAAGAGAGAATACTCAAAATACTAAAGTCAGGAATAAAAAACGGAACATTACTACCAATCTTACAGAAATAAAAACAGATTACAAGGAATACTATACATGCATACCGACAAATTAGATAATCTAGATGAAATGGATGAATTCCTAGAAAGACACAAACTACTTAAACTTATTCAAGAATTAGGAAAAGATCTGAGTATACCTTTAAAAAGTAGAGAGATAGAATTAGTAATCAAAAAACTTTCTACAAAGAAAAGCCCAGGCTCAGATGGCTTTACTGATGAATTCTATCAAATTTTTAAAGAGCAATTAATAATCCTTCAAAGACTCTTTCAAAAAACAGAAGAGAAGGTATACTTCATTGTATGAGGCCAGTGTTATTCTGATAGCAAAACCAGACTAAGATATTATAAAAAAAGAAAATTACAGATCAACATCTCTTATAAATATAGATGCAAATATTCTTAACAAAATACTGGCAAACCTAACCCTGCAACATAAAAAAGGATCATACATCGTGACTAAATGAGATTTAGTCCAGCAATATAAGTTTGGTTTAATACCTGAGAACCAATTAATGTAATACACCACATCAATAGAATAAGTTGCAAAAGTCATATGATCCTCAAACCATAGCAAAAGCATTTGACAAAATTCAATGCCATTTCATGATAAAAATACTCAACAAACTAAGAATAGAAGGAAATTTTCTGGACCCGATAATGTGGATCTACAAAAACTCACAGCTAACATCATACTTAACGGTGAAAGACTGAGTACTTTTCTGCTAAGATCAAGAGCAAAACAAGGATATGTGCTGACACCACTTCTATTAACATTTTGCTAAAGCTTCTAATCAGGAGAATTAAGCAAGAAAGTGAAATAAAAGGCATCTTGATTGAAAAGAAAGTAGTGAAACTACATTTGCAGATGACATAATCTTGAATACAGAATATCCTAAGGAATTCGCTAAAACTATTAGGACTAATAAACAAGTTCAGTAAAATTGCAAGGTACAAGATCAATACTCAGAATCAATTGTATTAATAATTCTATATACTTACAGTGAGCAATCAGAAATAAAATCAAGAAAACATTTTTTATTTACGATGTCAGAAAGAATAACATACTTAGCAATAATTTTAACAAAAGGAGTGTAAAACTCACACTTTGAAAACTATAAAATATTTGTTGAAAGAAATTCAAGAAAGCCTAAACAAATGAAAAGACTTCTTATGTTCAAGGATTGGAGGATTTAACATTATTATTGCTGCAATACTCCCCAAATTGATCTATAGATTCAACACAATTTCTATAAAGATCCTAGCTGACTTATTTGCAGATATTGACAAGGTGATCCTAAAATTCATATGAAAATGCAAATCACTCAGAATACTCCTTGCCCCCCCCAAAAAAATCTTGAAATAGAAAGGACAGAATTGGAGAACTCATAAATGGCAGTAGGGCAACTGGATATCCAAGTGCAAAAGAATGAAGTCAAATCCCTGTCTCCGACCAAATATAAAAGCTAACTCAAAATGGATCAAAGATTTTACCTTTGTGGTCTTCCTCCCCAAATTCATATCTCAATCTAATGAAGACAAAAACAACAAATTCTAAAAAAAGAAGGAATTCATACAGTATATCTGGCCAGTATTCCTCAAGACTGTCAGGCCACAAAAAATAAGGAAATTCTGAGGAACTGTCATAGCCATGAAGACAAGACAACTAAATGTAATGTGGTATCCTGGATGGGATCCTAGAACAGAAAAAGGACATTAAGCAAAAACTAAGGAAATCTGAAAAAACCATGAAATTTAGTTAATTATGATGTATCAGCTCTGGTTCATTAATTGTAACAAATGTATCATGTTAATTACAGGGTAAATGGTGTGTGGGGTATATGTAAACTGTATTATTTTCCCAATTTTTATGTAAATCTAAAATTGTTCTAAAAATAATGTCTATTGATGAAAAAATAGTCTAAAAACTTAAAAAGCTAAAACTATAAAACTCTTAGAAGAAAGCATAGGCATAAGTCTTCATGGCCTTAGATGATGCAGTGGTTTTTTTAGGTAAAATACCAAAAACATAAACTACAAAAAAACAAAAACAAAAACAGATAAATGGAGATAAATGGAACATCATCAATTTTCATGCCCACCTTATCTGCCTTCTTGCTGGTTTCTTCTAGGCATGCTTCTGCAACAAATTATCTACACACCAATCCTTGTCTCAGGATCTATTTCTGCAAAACTTAACCTAAGTCAGACACCACTTCCTGCACTCCCCTTTCTCCCTCCTACCCAAGCCCAATTCCTTTAGCCCAGTAGGGTCTAGAATGCTTAAAGAACACCTTGACCACTGATAAATTGATTGTCTATTTTTCTTTAACGTAAAGTTTTTTATTTTATGTGGATTATCTTCATTGTAGAAATAATACAGACTCAGTGGAAAACAAATCAGGCAATAAACAAACTACAAACCCCCGTACATTTTGGCTCCATGGCTGCTGACCTTCCTATTCCTGTTCTTGGCATTTGTCCCGACTTTGCTTTTATTGTTATAGTAATAGAATTGGGGGCAGCTCCAATCACCAACTCCAATTATGTTCCAGGGTTTTTATAGGGTTCTTAGAGAGTAACTTGTTCCATACTTTGCAAGGGAGCTAGTACCTCCTGCCTTTCATGTCAAGGTGAGTTTCCTGCTCCCATATACACACTTCTTCCAGAGGTTGGGTCTAGACTTGGTTCTTTGGTATGATTCCTTGTACTGCCATGTTTCAAGTATCATAACTCTGGCACAGTGAGAGAAAGCCATCTGTTTCAAAATCTTTGACATTTCTGCCAGGAGGCACAGCAAAATTTCTGGTATTCTGTCATGGAGGTTCAGAGTTTATAGATGGGTACAACTTCTTGCTAGCAAATGAAATCTAAACCTACTAAATTTATGCTGTTCTGCATTCAAGTTGTTTTCTTCTAGGTCCTAACTCTTGAATGAAATATTAATAGTTATGTTTGCAAACATACTTAAAGAAAAGGCATGTCTCATTAGTAATCATGCTGTTAATCTCTAATAAATATGGCTCAATCATTTTAAGTTTTGGAAATTATAAGAGCTACCAGGAGATTTCAAGGTCTAGAATGCAGAAAATGTTTATGGTTGTTGCTCTTTTGCTGCTACTATGTCTAGCACATAGCTAGTATCCAGTAAGTAATAGTTATTATTTTCTTATCTTCCCTCTCCACTATATACTTCCATTTGGTTTCCAAGTCTTACTGATTCTATTTTGGAAATATTTTGAATCTAAACTCTGTTTTTATCAATCAAAATATTTAAATTTAAGCTCTTATTTTGAAAATATATTGCTGGATAGCCACTCCAAATCTTAGTGGCTTAAGCACCAACCATTTTATTATATCTCATTATTTTGTGAATCAGTAGTTCACACAAGAGTTGGCTGAATGATTCTTCTGCTCCACTTGCTCTTTCAGAGGTATTTAGCTGACCTGGTCTGGTGGATTCAAGATGGTTTCTTTCATAGACCTTGTAGACTGTGGCCGCTCCATGCAATGTAGTTGGATTTCTCCTGTGGTAACTCAGGGCTCCAATAGACCAGCCATCCACAGCCTTTTTGGCACCAGGGACCGGTTTCATGGAAGACAATTTTTCCATGGATGGGGGCAGGGGAGGCAGAGATCTGCAGCCCTTTTCTCTAATAGGCAGTACTGTTCCACAGCCGGGAATTGAGGACTGCAGCAATATACCAAAGGTACAAATTGCCAGTGCTCTTAATGGCTAGGCCTGGAATAGGTATAGCATCACTTTGGTTATAATCTATTAGTCAAAGCAGTTAGAGATTCAAAAGGAGAGGGTTGGACTCTCTTCTCTATTCAGCTGTTTTTAATGGGCTGTAGCCCTCATTTCCTGCCTGACACAGTACCACACACTCTTCCAATCACAGCCCATCAATCAGACTCCTATGAAATTATCAACTATTAAAGAAAAAAAATTAACCCCTGATTATTTTCCTTCCACTCTTAACATTATCTATTGTCTGGCTGCTGCTTGAGTGATTACAATCGGGCTTTGTATCATAACACACAAAACTTTTCACAATCTGGCACCAATTTGTATTCCAAATGTCGCTTACCAGCCCTTCCTCTGTAAGAATTCCTACCAGTCTCAAAACATGCCATGTTCTTTCAGGACTCCAGGCCATGCACAAACTTTTTCCTCTGCTTGGAATTCTCTCCCCTCACTCCTCCTCCACCCCTTTCGCCTTCTTGCCTTTCCCAGGCAGAGGCTTCCTTAGTCTGTTTGGGCTGCTATAACATACTACCATAGACTGGGTGACTTAAACAACAAATGTTTATTTCTCACAGTTATGGAGGCTGGGAAGTCCAAGATCAAGGTTCTGGCAGATTCGGTATCTGGTGAGGGCCCGCTTCCTGGTTTCCAGATGGCTGCCTTCTTGTTGTAGCCTCACATGGCAGAGCATAGAGAGAAAGATCCCATGTCTCCTTTTTTTTTTTATAAAAGAACTATTCCCATCCATGAGGGCTTCACTCTTAAGACCTAATCGTCTCTAATAGGCCCCACCTTCAAATACCATCACATTGGGGATAGGCTTCGACATGTTAATTTTGGAGTAGACACAATCATTTAGTCCATAACATAGTCTTTCCAGCAACCTGAGTTTCCAGAGAATTCTGTTCATTTGTTATAACTTTTGTCATATTGCATTGCCTTTTATTATCTCTCTCTTTCTGTCTCTCTTTTGACTGTACAATCGTTAAAGAAGAGTGCATTTCCCATTCATTTTTCTGTCCCTAGGATTTTAGTACAGCATCTAGCATATAGATCACAAATATATCTTCTAAATGAATAAAATAGCAGAAAAAAACTGGAAGGAATATAGTAGCAAAAAAGCCAAATACTCCCAATAACATGATATTTTTTCACTCTTTTCTTGCAGGCATCAACAGTGATCAGAGGAGGGACATGGTATGATGAAGGATCACATATTCTCCAAAAGTCACTAAGCACATGTCCACAGATGGAATATCCATATTTCCAGATAGTACAAGTCCCATGATATTGTCCTCTGTGCATTGTCATCCAGCCATTTACTTTAGAATTTACGCCTTCTAGAACTAATACCACACACATTTTATAAAATGTAGTGAAAATAAAGGGGTGAAATTAAACTTGCAATGCTTCTGCTATTACCTGTAACAATGTAATGGATATTGTAGAGAATGAATTATAGGCACAAAACTATAATACTTCCTCTGCCCCTGTCACAAGAAACATGTCTTTTTATATTACAGATATTATTTCATACTTTGATAATTTAATTATTAACAAAGCATTAACAATGCTGGATCGTGCTGACAAGTATTGTAATCTTTGAATAGGGGATACATTCTATGGACAAGTGTACAATGACTTAGAATTTCAATAGTGTACCAGAAAAAGTGTATATCCTCAGCCTGAAATAGTTGTTTTACCTCGCAGAGTACAAGATGTGTTACATACTCTCCAAAATGTATTTTCTATTTTTTAATAAGTCATTTTGTTGCTAAAATAGAAGAGGTAACTGGGGATGAAGAATGGGTGATTGTCTTAGTCCTTTGGACTCCTATAAAAAATTACTTTAGGCTGGGTAATATAACAGAAATTCTCACAGTTATGGAGGCTGGGAAGTCCAAGATCAAGGCGATGGTGGGGTCTTGCTGGTGAGGGCTCTGTGCATCTTTGCTACATCCTCACGTAGAGAAAGGAGCAAACAACCTCCTTCAAGCCTCTTTTATAAGGGCACTGATCCCATTTGTGAAGGCTACACCCTCATGAGTTAATCGACTTCCCAAAGGCCTTCCTTCTTAATACTATCATATTGGGGATTAGGTTTCAAAATATAAATTTTGTGGGAACACAAACATTCAGACCACAGCAATGTTAATTAGGGCGAATGCTCATTTGACTTTCCCTACAATCCCTGTTTATGCTTTCTAAACCTTATGTAATTAATATTAGAATATTAATATTCTATTCTCCAAAGTGTTCTGGTTGAATTATGAATTATGCAGTTATCCTAATGACAATTAACTAGACAAATTCTTTCTTATTGCATAGCACCAGCATAGGCAATTGCAGTAGCTTTCAAAACTCATAGGGAGAAATACATTAGTTAATCATGACACAGTAGACACACACAAACGTACACACACACACACACACACACACACACTGCAGAAAGCAAAAGCTTCAGTAAATGATAGTTGGATATTTTAAAATCTAATTTAGTCTATTTTTGATTAAAAAACTCTAGTCATAATACATTAAATTGACTTCCTAATCCACAGCTTGTAAAACGCCCATAGTTTAGATGAGTTTTAAGGTCATAGAACATGTCTTATGATTTTTTACTTTGAGAGTTGCCAATTTTCTTTAAACAACACTCTCTTCATTTGTAAAATAAATATTAATACCTACCTCACGGTGGCAGAGCGAGTTAACTGAGATGATATGGTTTGAGAGCCTGGGATCTAGTTGACACTTAATAAATGTTAATTTCCTATCCCTTCTTCTGCTTCTAAACCAGCAGGTCACAGCTGAGGTTCACAGGTTTTTAAACAGTGAAAAAATATTGTTTCTAACTATCTGATCTCTAAAGTTTGGTCAGAGTGTTTAGTCACTGATAATGCATCTGTTACTTCCATGTTCAACTAATAAAGTCCTTTTCAATAACTTCTGGTAAACTCCATCACAATAGCACCTGCAGCTTCTGAAAAAAAAAAAGAGAGAGAGAGAGAGAGACAGAAGAAAAGAAGAAAAACAAAATCATGATGAATATTAAAAAGACACTTTTTATTGAGGGATGGATCATCACGAGAAATTGATTATAATGATGAATATGACAGACAGGGCCCATGCTTTGGTTTCTGTTCTTGAACTAACAGTTTTCACATGTAACTCTTCCCAATAGCTAATGAATTTCTTTTGGTGTCATCTTATTTTTTTTTCATTTCAGCATATTATGGGGGTACAAATGTTTAGGTTACATATATTGCCTTTGCCCTACCTGAGCCCATTCCACTAAGTGAAGAATTTCTTTTGAATGTTAGCCTTAGAAATAAAACAATAAACAGAAGCATGGTTTTCCTAATAGTGATGGATTTATTTTATGTATTAGATGTGAAAGGAGAATATAAATGAATGTTCCCTCTCACATATATCATATATATATATATATCATATATATATATATATATATAGTGTGTGTGTATGTATCAGATGCTCCACAGGAACACTAATAGAAGAAGATGGAGCCCAAGCAAGTGCCCAATAATCCAGAGAGATCAAAGAAGTAATGAAGAAGTCAAGTGTCCTACCTCTGGACTGCCAGAATCCAGGCATGATTCCAGAGTCCTCTGGTTTTCACTGTATTGTGGGGAGGGGGTACAGTGTACAGATTTTCTGCAGTGATTGGCTTCTCTGAACCTAAGGAGGCCACAAGTGTGGTGGAGGCAAGCCAGCTTCAGGCATTTCACAGTTTGAGCCCCTAGCCCCAGGCTGGGGTGAAACTCCTCTATGGAATGCAACACCCAGTAGGCACCCATCACTGTACGAACTCAAAGGTCATCTTGTCTCTTCATCCTCACATTGAGTCTTTTGACTCTGTCTTGTTCAGTTAATTTTTAGTCTTCAAAGAGTACTCTTGCAACTTTCGTATAGGTCGGAGCCTGTTTTCTTTTTCTGAGCAATCCAGACTCCTTATACAGTGCTCCCTGTGCAAGGGGTGCTGATAATAAATGGTGCTGATAATTAAGTTACTCACTCAACAAATACTTATTGAGTACCCTGGTGACCAAGACAGAGATAATGTTATTACTGATCTTCAAATCACCAAATCTAATGACCATTCCTTACTGTTCATCCTCCTTTATCTTTGATACCTCTTGCAGGCCTCCCATGGTCTGCCTCCATTTCTCAGACATGCCGCCCCATCCTCCCTGACAAACTTTCCCTTTTCTCTTAACCATTTTGAACAATTGTAAGGAATTGAGTCTCTTCTCAATAGTACACAGTTAGTTTGATTTAGAGCCAGGACTAGAACCCAGGCCTGCACGTAATCAAAGATCAGGAAACAGCCAAATTTTGATGTTTCTATTCATGGGGAGGAAACCCAGATGGGCCCTCTCACAATACATGCTTCCAAATCAAAGAACATTTTTTTCCCCTAAGGACATTGTTAGGACACTGTCTAGCTAGAAAATATTCAGAGCAAACTCACTCCTTTACCTGCCCTAGGCAAATGGGAAAATTCAGTGTTTGAGCCATTTACCCAAGAGAGTAATCCATGCTGGAAATTTTGCTTAAAGTATTCTTTTGAAAGGCCCTTCTGTCTTTATTATGACGATAAGATTGCTGTGTCTGTCCGAGCATATGAGGTTGCAAAGAATATTGCTTTTTATTCAGACCTTGAATTCTTTATATAATGAAAGGATTCTTGGCACATAGTTGGCAATTACTATCTAGGTTCTCTGCATAACATAGGTTTTTTAAACTAAGCTTTTAACTCAATAGACATCAGCCTCCAATGAAAATACATGTGGCCTAACACGAGCAGAAATAAACAAAATTCTAATCAATTTAACTGTTGACAAAAGCATGCAGTTTCATTGCTTGCGGCCAAAGTTTTAAGAGTGGACTCTGATTTCTTGAGGGAACACCCCTCATTTATGTGTGCAAATAGGGTAATTAAGTGTCCAATTACCACATTTGCATTGGCAAATGGGGGCTTTGTGTGGGTAAAATTCCCCGTGGTTTGGGACCAGTTGAAATTTAGGTCTTTTATTTTTGGATCAATCCCCCAACAATAATAAATAAGAATGATGAAGTTCCCATCTTGTCCAAATCTAAAGCCATGGCTGAAGACTTCCCTTTATTTTGGTGATTCAGTGAAGCAGAGAGCCAAAGTTACGACGTGGAGCTTTTTCTTCCTTACTGTCTACTCTGAAAAATAATTAAGCATTGCAAGTACTCTCAGACTGACTTTTTTTTTTCTGCCAGCTCTGTAGAATTGATTACTGAAGGTGAAATACTTCTAAATATTCTTTATGAAAATTTAACCATATGCAGCCATTAAGTTGAAAGCCCATTCATAAAACAACTTTATTCTTTTCTCCCTTGGCTCTAGGATGAAACCTAAGACAGGCCCCATGACTTTCTCAAATTTCAGGTAAGAAGTTTTCTGGACACTTTTAGTCATAAAGCCAGTCTCCTTACAGTAATTAAGGTATCTTTCTGGGATATCTAGTTAAGATGGAGTAAACAAACTCCACCCTGTCTCTTTCAATGAATGCAGTTAAAAACCCTGCATGGAATGTATAGAGCAATTCTCTGAGGAGCCTGGAAAGTAAATAGTAGCAGGTGGCCTAAGGAAGAAAACCAGAATTTGAAGGATCACTGAACCATTTTTCTCCTCTGGCATCTCCTGCTCCAGACCCAAAGACAGCTAGAAACCAGGAACTATACATCCCGTGCTAGCAGAAATTGCTGCATGAGAACCCCTTTAATTTAGTCTAAAGAAGGAGAAAAGGGGTCCTTTGGGGTCAGAGAGAGAGAGGAGGAAATCCCCTGTTTTTATTCTTTGTATTTTCCATGCCCATCTCCCAGAAAAACCTGTGGCTGCGGTGGCGCTGGTGGCAGTTGCAGTGGTGACTGGTCAGGTACCCAAAACTCCAAAAGAGAAGAGCCCTTATGTCTCATCAGAGAAACTGGGCTTCAAATACCTAGAGACCTTGTTAAAAAGCAGATTCTTATACAGTAGGTCTGGGGTGGGGCCAGATGCTGCTGATGCTGCTGGTCCATGGAACACATTTTGAGAAAAGAGAGTTGTGATTTGGAATGTGTGTGTGTGTGCGCGTGTGCACGTGCATGTGCGTACATGTGTGTGTGCACATGTTCTTAATATGGCTGTTATTGTTCTCTCTAAAAGCAAAACTTGTCTTCTCTCTGAGTTTTGAACACAAAATGGCATACTCAACCAGAAGTGATTTTCACTCTTGTCTGTCGAGGATTCCTGATAAACTCACGTGCACAAGGACCCTCCACGGCTGACTCATGCACCACAGAACCCTACTTAGGCCATCAAGACAGAATGCTTTGCTGTTAGCTCAGGTTTCTGCTTAGATGTGCTTGTGCTCCTGGCTCCAGAGGGGCTTCACTGATAATGGCATCTGAGGGCATTCAATTAGCACATTTCAGGTTTCTCTGGTCATAGACACCTCATAATTTTTTCACTAATGCAGTTGGATCTTTTTCTTTTTCCAAATCATTAGGCATCCTTTCCAAGTTACTTTTCACTTTCCAGTCTGTAGTGGATAAAGATTTTATTTTAATATCATCTCAACACATCTGTGTGTTAGGGTAATTTAAGGAGAAACCAGGTGTTAACATTTTTTTAAAGAAGAGTTTCATTTTTATGAATCCTACTAAGACATTGATCCTGCCTCCCACTTTAAATCAGAGTATAAAGCTTTGGCAATAATAAATATGTGTGATGAAGGCTGTGTCTGGTGATGGAAACTGAGTCCAGGAAGACAGGGACAAAGAGAGAAGACTTCTCAGGCTTATGCCTGCAATGCAGGACATAAAAACCACTCTCTTGGGAGAATGGGCAAAGGTAATGAGTTTTCATTTTGTTCTAAATCCTGGTATCATAGGAAAGAGAAGCTCTGGGGCAAAGATGTGATCTGGTAACATTTCCTTTGATGTGAGCTGGGTATGAAGACTCCTTGTTTCAGGACTTCTTAAACTTAACATGTACAGGAATTCTTTTGGGGGAGATTTTATTAAAATGCAGATTCTGATTAGTTAGGTTTAGGTGGGGTCTGAACTTATGCATTTCTGACAAGCTCCCTGGTGATTTGGATGCTGCTGATCTAAGAACTACACTTTGAGATGCAAGGCTCCATTGGCATGTATCTGGGGCCCTGGTGCTCAACCTTGGCTTCTCATTAGAATCCCTGAGAAGCTTTCAAAAACTCCAATACTCAGGCTGTACCCTAGACCTATCATTAATCAGAAATCTATGGTAGGGGACCCATGCATTAGTACTTCTGAAAACTTCTTCTTCTTCTTCTTCTTTTTTTTTTTTTTTTTTTTTTTTGAGACTGAGTCTTGCTCTGTTGCCTGGACTAGAGTGTAGTGGCATCGTCATAGTTCACTGCAGCCTCAAACTCCTGGGCTCAAGCAATCCTCCTGCTTCAGCCTCCCAAGTTGCTAGGACTACAGGCATGCACCACCACGCTGGCTAATTGAAAGCTTTTTGAGTGACTCCAGTGTGCAACTGTCTTGGCTGAGGAGGAATGGGAAGAAAATGAGAATTACTTCTTAAAGGATGGTCCCAGGACCAGTAGCATCAATATTACCCAGGAAATTGTCAGATATGCAAATTCTTGGGCCCTGCCCTGTAGCAGCTTAATCAGAAACTCTAGAGTTAGGGCCCAGCAATCTGTGTTTTAGTGAGCTTTCCAGGGGATTCCAATGCACACTAAGGTTTGAGAACCATTGCTATATATATTTACCCTCTCAGACTGGTGTGCTGGTAGACATAAATACACTATAAATATTAATGTGATTCTAAGTAACCCCTACTGAGACATAGCAGTAGAACTCACTTACCAGCTATTGAGTGTTTATGCTTTGCTAGGTAAAATGCCAATAAATTGATTTATAATATCTCACTATTGGCAACAACATCCCTGGAAGGTAAATTTTAATGTTTCCATAACACAAATGAGGAAACAGAAAATTACAAAGGTGAGACAATTTACCAAAATTCACAGAACAGGTAAATTCGGATTCTATCTCTGACGTATCGCGTATGCTGTTTCCTAATCTAGGTTAGTCTTCACGGGGAATAAACATAAGTGTAATTCACTCATTGTGTAACCATTCTGAGCATGTAAGACATGCTAGATGTCAGGCTACAGCTGTTTAGAAAATGCTTCTTGTCTTCATGAACTCATGTGCCCAGTGGGCTTCAGAGAAGAAAACTGGCCATTGTTGCACAGACAGATGCGTTCTATGCTAGGTTAAGTACCTTGTGCTATGAGGAAAAGTGTCTTCTTGGGAATTGGAAGAGGGAGAGGCATGATGGGAGAAAGATTGCCAGAGAAAATTACATGTAAAGTGATACCTGAAGGATAACTGTGAAAGATGGATGCTGGGAGTGGGGTGGGTTGATGTTTCAGAGAAAAGAGACACCAGTATATTCACAAAGTCTAGGGGTGAAAGAGAATGTGGCACCCCAGGGCTGGGGTATTACTCTGATTTATGTTAATAAGAGGAATTCAATTCCTTTTGTAACTACTGCAGTTTGATCAAAAGTATTCCCTGGATTTTTATTTAAAAGCTATTATTTTTCTACCAAAATAATGAATTTCCTGTGATATTAACACCCAACCAAATTATTCTGTTTTCACACATGGCTTTCACTAAACTAGAATGAACACTGTAATGGGTTTTGTTTGCTTGTTTGATCAGTTGGTTTTCAGATCAAGAGATGGAAAAAGAAAATTCATCAAGTACATAAAATAATTTTTAGGGAAATCACCTGTCTCCAAAATTTCAGATTTTAACTAGTAATATCACTGTGAATCAGATAATCCATGGCGAGGATCCTGTGGCTTTGTCTGAAACAACAGCAAATAAGTGGTGTTCCTTAATATTTTGGTCACGTAAACAAACACTTTTCTCTGGAGCGAATGTAGAACAAATGTCCTAATTATTTTGTACCTTGGCGAAATGAATAGAAGTAGAATTTTTTTTTTTTTTTGAGACATAGTCTCGCTCTGTTGCCCTGGCTGCGAGAGTGCAGTGGCATCATCATAGCTCACTACAGCCTCGAACTCCTGGGCTCAAACAATCCTCCTGCCTCAGCCTCCTGAGCAGCTGGGACTACAGGCACACACCACTACACCCAGCTAATTTTTTCTATTTTTAGTAGAGACAGGGTCTTGTTCTTGCTCAGGCTGGTCTCGAACTCCCGATCTTAAGCTATCCTCCTGTATGAGCCTCCTGGAGTGTTAGAATTACAGACATGAAGCACCATGCCCAGCCAAGAAATAGAAATTTAACATCAGTATTCTAACATAAGTCTTTGGAATAAGCAAAATCAGTCTTTTACTGGAAATTAAGAAAAAAAAAAAGCGCCATCTTACCCCATCCCAGCTCATTCCCATTTAGATGTGGCAGATTTAGTGAAGCTGGTAATTTGGTTGCTGCCCCTGGCTCGCACATTTCCTCCTCAGTTTCACCTCCCAGCCTTTCCACCTTGAAGAATTATTTTCAGATACAATATTACCCAGTTGTCTGAGTTATGACAACTCTTTGAACATTTCTTTTGTAATTAGAATCTAAATTTTGAGACCATATAGATCTGAAATCAATTTACAACTCTGACACTTATCAACAAAGTTTAGTCATTTAAGCTCTCTGTTCCATGGATTCCTTGTCTACCAAGTAAGGGCAATAATGTCTATGTGGCAGACTTTATAAAAGTGGCAGAAATAAAAATTTGAAACTATTAAATTAAGGAAGGATTATCTCCCCTTTAAATCACATTCTTTTCTATTCTTTTGTGTTCATGGCTGTATTGGGAGGCTTATAACCTCAGAAGAGAGAGCAAGTACTGCCTGGACCAAAGAACTTATGAATATCTCCTAATGTCAAGGCTGACTTTCTTTTCCTTCCTTCTTTCCTCCCTTCCTTCCTGTTTAATTATTTTTAAATTTTATGGTCAATAAATTTAACTTTTTTGATGTACAATTCTATGAGGTTTTTAAAAAATATATAATTTTATTTTTTAGAGCAGTTTTAGGTTTACAGCAAAATTAAGTGAAAGGTACAAAGAGTTCCCATATACCCCAAACCCCCTACATGTGCCCCACACAGCCCCCGCCCCCAGTATCAACATCTCAGAGTGGTACATTTGTTACAATCTATGAACCTGCTTTAACAGTTCATTATCACCCAAAGTCCATAGTTTACATTAGGGTTCACTCTTTCGCACATTCTATGAGTTTTGACAATGTATAATGACACTCATACACCATTATGATATCATATAGAATAGTTTTACTCCCCTAAAAATCTGCTGTGTACTGTCTATTATCCTTCCCATCCCCTGACTCTTGGCAACCACTGATCTTTTTCCTGTCTTCATAGTTTTGCCTTTTGCAGAATGCTGTATAGTTGGAATCACACAGTATGCAGCCTTTTCTTATTGGTTTCCTTCACTTAGTAATATCTAATAAAAGTTCCTCTATGCATTTTCACAGCTCGAGAGCTCATTTCTATTCAATCTCTGAATCATATTCCATTGCAGAGGCTTTTTTATCCTTTCACCTACAGAAGGACATCTTGGTTGCTGCCAAGTTTTGGCAGGTATGAAAAAAGCTGCTATAAACATCATTGTGCAGTTTTTCATTTGGGCATAATTTTCAAATAATTTAGATAATCATCAGGGAACATAAATGCTGCATCTTATGGCAAGAGTATGCTTAGTTTCGTAAGAAACTGCCAAATTGTCTTCCAGTTTGCATCCACACCAGTGATGAATGAGAGGCCCTCTTATTTCACATCCTCACCAACATTTAGTGTTGTCAGTGTTCTGGATTTTCACCTTTGTAATTGGTGTGTAGCAATATCTCATTGTTTTAATTTGCAATTTCCTGACAAATGATGGTAAACATCCTTTCTTATGTTCATTTTCCATCTGTATACTTTTATTCTGTGAGTTTCGACACATGTAAAGATTTGTGTACCCACTACAATCAGGACAAAGAACAGTTTCAGTATCCCAAATGGAGCAGTCCTCAACCAATGGATGACAGGAATTGATGTATACATGCTGCAGCTTCTTTAACCCTTGGGTGGGATAACTCCAAACATGTGCTGTATGCTGTTGCCCAGAGTTTCCCCATAGGATTGGGTCCTGTTGCCCACAGTGATAACTGGCCTATAATGCACCATTTTCCCTCTGCCTTCCCCTCCTTCTCTCACCTCCCTACTTTGGTGTTTCTTGTCTCTCTCAAATAAACTACTTGCATTTGACTCCTTGCCTGCTTCTGAGGAACCTAAATTAGGACAGTCAGAATACAATAAGAACTCTGGATATGAGCAAAGGGGGTCTGGCTAGGCAAGAAGTAGAAGGAGCAAGCCCTGCTTCTGAGCCCAGAGCAGTGCTGAATAGAAGTAAGGTGAGAAAGACAAAGAGAGGAGATCAGATGTCAAGGTTTCCATTTCTCTCACTCTTGGTGCTGCACTTAAAGTGAGAGGACAAGAGAAGTATTCAAGTGAGTCCAGGAGACCCCCAAAACACCAAGGTTAGTGGTCTCCTTCCCTAGACATAGCTAAGATCTTGGGAAGGATCTCATATTCATCTCTGCACCATTGTCCTCCTGGAGTGTGAACGAAAGTACACCAGGGTGACAGACAAACTAGAGAGATGAGCCTGACAAAGTAGGCTTGCTCCTCTAGTCCTGCACCTGGCATGAAGGCCATTGGATATTCCTACACATCCTGATGTGGGGACACAGAAGTTCAGAGACAGAAGGTGCACTTTCAAACACCTCGGGATGGTCAGACTCTGCTTTGTGTGAGGACTTCATGTACGGAGTCGAAAGATCAGGACCACGCTTTCTAGTAGCAGACCAGTAGGAAGCTGCAAATGGCCAGTTAGGACATGACTGCCCTTCAATCCATGCAATCAGCCAGACCAGCCATCCCAAGGAAGGGCCTGCAGGAACCTAAGAGTTACCACATGAGTCTGGAGTCTTCATTCTCCACCGGTGCTAAGCATATGAGTTCCAGACACTATGTTCAAGAGAAGCAAGAGGAAGGAGAGGAAATCTAAAAGACTGAAAATGTATCTGAGAGACACCGCACAGTCAAACATGCTGTGGAAACTGTAAGAGAATAAGAAACAGAATTTGGCAAGTCTGACATTTAAGGTTGTTTCTTCATTGGAGAATCCCAAAGAACATTTAATCATCTATAAATAAAGAAGGTGAAAGTTCTTTGTACATCAGAAGAGCCGTGTGAAAGTTTCTAACATACTGCATAAAGATTGGGGATAATGGATATATAGTACCCAACTGGGCTCCCAGCCTTGATAAAAAACTCAGTAATCAGTGACTGTTGTCATTAATGTTATACCTGATGATATCAGTGGCCTTTAAGGTAATAAGAACCTGGTAGTAGTTTGCCTAGGGGGAGCAGGTCTTAGTTCTATTGTCATTCTTTCAAAAAATCTGAGTCCTAGAGCATCTTAAGATTCAGGATTCTAAATGGTGTTCTTTCAGTTAGATAGATCCTGACACTGGTTCTGTGGCACTGGTTGATGGAAAATACGAGGAAATCTGTTTCAAATCTAACAGTTTGGTTTGATTAGCTAGCATTGAAGAATTTGTGTCAGAACTAACTTGTATTGAAGAGTTTGCTGAAGAACTTATTTATATTGAAGAATTGACATTCAAATTAACTAAGCCAGCCTAAGCCTCAACCAAGACTGAACTCAGAGATCATTTGCATGCTATTTCTTCCGTTAGTTTTAAATTCATCACCACAAGAGGCACAGACAGCAACAACAAAGGCAATAATATTCAGCTGAAAGATTTCTGTCCAGTTTCTTGCCTTCTTGCTACTAAAGGCAGATTTAAAAAGCATCATTTTCTTTGACATATGTAGTGTACAGTCACCTTGCCTATTAGATTCAGGGCAAAAGAATACTGATGGAGGGATGGTTTTAAGGGGAAATTTGCATATACATTTCCATTAGGGTTGAAGACATTTAAATCCACATTACCCTGGACCATAGAATAATGAATGCGCCATTATGGACAAGGCTTAGCGTGTGTTGCTGCTGCATTTGGCAGGTTCAAGTCTTGCTCTGGGTGTAATATTTTGTGACTCATTTTTCCTCAAGCATAGAGTAATAGGCTTTAACTTTGCTAAGCTTTTCTGCCAGCCCTTCACCCCCTGCTGTTCCATTATATTGAACTTGTAAGCAGGACGCTCTGTCCAGCTCACCCAGATTACCACAGCAATACGGCCCCGCTGAGGGGCTGGTGTCAGGATAAGTGTTAGGGAGGGAGCTCCCCATCTTGGCATGCTGTTCTCATCTTATTAAATTCAGCTTTGTGGAAGCAGGGAGCCCGCCTCTCAGTCACACTGGCTCAAGCGTGATCCAACTGCTACTGTCAGACAATATGAAAATAGGAACCACCACAGCTAATGGCAGGTGCTGCTTCACAGCTGAAAAAAAAAAAAAGAAGAAGAAGTCTGAGGGGTTTTTATTATTATGATGATTTTATGAGCCTGTGTGAGCGTGTGTTACTTTACTCTTATAGACACTTCATGGGATTGAAGGCCTGATTCAGAAAACCTAATGCTTTTGGGAAATGAGATGAGTTTGCAAACCTTCCGCAGTGGGTAAATATATCTTGGGAAATCTAAGAAGGAGGACTCCTTTTATCTGCATTCTTTGCTGTGGGTTCCAGTGGATCATTCTTAAATCCCTGAGAGTCAAGAGCATACTAAAAACCGGTGTGACATAATTTAAGATTTTTATCTTAGTGTATCAAGTGACAAAGGCTATGGTTAGGGGATGAAAACATTGAACAAAATGGAAAAAACAGATATGAAAATAAGTCATTGTGTGGGTTTGAGAGTACCTGTCTTCACTCCAAATGTCTGTCTTAACATCTGTTTTGGTTATATATTGCTGCAGAACAAACCACTCCATATTTAGTGGCTTAAGAAAATAGTCATTTTATTATGTTGTTCATTCTGTGAGTTGGCATTCTGAAGAATGGATATTTGAATGAACTGAATCAGCCTCAGCTCCAACAAGGACTGAATTCAGAGACCATTTTGCATATTATTTCTCCTATTAGTTTTAAATAGCTTCTGTTAGACTCTGTTAGATGGTTCTTCTCCTGGTCTCACTTAGGGTCTCTCTGTAGCTCTAGTCAGATTGTGGATGAGGGTGGGACATCCAAGATTTTTCTCTCACAAGTTTGATTGGTACTTTGGCAAGGATACCTAAGCCTGGGACCTTAGTTGTTAGGGGAAGGGGGAGAAAGTTGGTGGTTCTTCCTCTCTCTCTCAATTGGCCTCTACATATGGTGTCTCCACATGGTCTCTCCAGCAAAGTAGCTGGATATCTTGCATGGTGACTCAAAGCTGCTGACCTTCTTATAGGCTTAAGTCTTGGAACTGTCCGACTGTCACTTCTCCTGCATCTATCAGTTGGAGGGCCCAGTCCAGATTCAGTCTTGGAGGACACTAGACAAGAGCGGGAAGACTGGAAGGTGTGGTTCGCTGGGGGCCATTTCTGGAGACCAGCTAACATATTATGTTTTATATTTGGGTCTTTAGCCTCCAACAATCTAGTGATGTTATCAATTCTGCACAATAGGTAATCTCAGGTAGGTAATTTATTCAATTATTCTATAACTCTTTCAATTGAATGCAAGTTTTAAGCCCCCTGGATTAACTACGTATGAAATGGAATTCCATTACAGTAAAAAGTTCATTTTGAGATAATCTAGACTCCATTTAGTTAAGGTGTGTGGTCGGATAGAGAATGAAAAGGGAAAAATATGGGAAGCCAAGTCACTATGAGCCAGTTCCAAGCCATAGTTATATCTTTCAACAGATTCCTTAAAAAGTAACATTGGCCTAATTAAGCCCAATAATCTAGACATCCGATAAATGGGGATTCTGGGAATACATTTCTTGACCCAAATGCAGCCCTTTGACTTCAACAATTTCAATCTGTTTGCCTCTATTTGACTGATATAGGACATTTTTCCTTGTTTGGCTAAGCACCTGGAGACCAGCTTTGCAGAACCCCAGGAAAGAATTCACCTTGTGGTGGTTGGTGAACTCCAGGGAGAAGGTCAACATTGCCCTTTCATAAAAGATAGATTCTGAGCTGCCAGGTAAAAGTGCCAGGTAAGCCTGATTCCCAAAAGGCCAAGGAATTGAACAGGACTGAGTATTGAAGAGACAAAGAAACTGGGGAGCAGGAAAGTTCTTAGATCTAGGTGTCTTACCAAGGGGAGGCAGGCTTCCTGCTGCTCAAGTGGAGAGCCATGGGGTGGGACCACTTATTTCCCCCAGTGGGAGAGCTGACATTAATCAAACAGATCTGAGCTCCCAAAAGACTACAAAGAAACATAACAAACCTTTTGTCTTAGTTCATTTGTGCTGCTACAACAGAATACCACAGCCTGGGAAAGAACAGAAATTTATTTATCACAGTTCTGAAGGCTGGAAAGTCCAAGATCAAGGCACCAGCATCTGGTGAGGGCCTCTTGCTACATCCTCACATGGAGGAAGGCGGAAGGGCAAGAGGGGATGAATGCTGTACCCTCACATAGCAGAAGAGCAGAAGAGAGTAAAGCTACTCCCACAACCCTTTTTATAGTGGCATTAATCCATTCATGAGGGTGGGGTCCTGATGATCCAAACATCTCCTAAAAGGCCCCATCTCCGGACACTGTTGTTTCCCACATGAACTTTGGGGGACACAATCAGGTCATAGCATCTTCATTTTAAAAAGACAGAATTAGCAAGAAAATTTGGTAAGGTGGCTATATATATGATAATATTTTAAATAATCTATGGCTCTCATAGATTCTAGCCTTGAGTACCTAGAAATGAGAGTGGAAAACATCCCATTCACAGTGAAAAAAAAAAGCATTTAAACATATATTATGTGTGACAAGCACAGTACCAAGATAACAAAAACAATCTTATTGATGGACAGAACATGAGATCTGAATGTATGGAAATCCGTATATTCTTGAATTGGACAACTTAAAATCACAAAAACATTTCTCCCAAAATTATCGTTTAAATTTAAATTGCATGCAACTCTAATTAAAAGCCAAATTTCTCCCTTATATTTAGATAAAATTATCTTAAAGTTTTGTGAAAGAATAAATCTTAGATAAGAGTAATCAATTAATCATGCAAAGAGAAGGTATTTGCCTCATCAGATGTCAATGCTATCGTGGACTAGGGCTGGATAATATCTTCTCATGCAGGCTCAACACAATTCATTCAAACTTTCCCTAATGACTTATTAAGTTGATTAACAACCTTATGCACATGTCTTTATGTACTGGTGTGTATATTCCAGTGCACCTAGGATGAGTGTTTACTGGATTGCCCATTCATCTGTGAACTCAGCTGGGATAAGAAATGACTTTCTTGCTGCATTGTTGGCTGATGTAGTATGTACATACATCATTGTCCTCTTCAATACCTCTCAGTTTCTCCTTTTTTTGTTTTTGTAGCAGATACTGAATGAATTTTCATTGGATAAATGTAAATATGATCCATTTTTTAAGAGTTTTTTCCTTTAAAATTTAGAAAGAGCACAATTTCAGGAAAGTTTTAAGAACAAAAATACGTGCATGAATTGAATATATGCTCCTTTTGTTGTATTTGGGGACTTTTTGAAAAGCCTTAAAAACAGCAAAACTGTGAATAACTTTTAAAATATAGTTTACTAACACATTTGTTTAACCCACTCCCAAAGTCTTTTGTACTTTTGTACATAAATTTCTTTTAACATTCAGAAATACTTCAATCATACACAAAAGCATGACCACAATAACTATTACTTATGTACCAAATATTCAGCCTTGTCCCTCAAACCTTAGCATTTTGCCATAGTTGCTTTCGAGTTTTAAATACAGTCGAAGCCTCTGTTTACTCCTTTCCAACTTCATTCCCCTCCCTCCTTTCTTTCCTGTCTCATCCAGAGACGAATAACTCTGGAGCTTATAACTCACATGCAACTTTTGTAGATGTACTATTTTTGTATTCAGTAAATAACATTTAGAACATATCTTCATGTTTTCTTACTCTATAAAAATAGCCTCATGTTATATGTCATTGTTCTACTTGCTCTTTTTAGATAATATTTTGTTTCTGGGATTTATCTATTTGATACATGTAACTTTGTCTATTTGAACTGTGAATACTAAATTTATTCATTCTCCCCTTAAATGTACATTTTTATTGTTTCCAACATTTTCCTATTATAAGCTATAGTATAGTCAGCATTATTGTACATATTAAACATTCTTAAACACTTATGTATGTGAGAAAGTTTTCTAGGGCAATGGTTTTCAAAGTGTGATGGTAGAATGACTAGAGATTTCTGAGACTCATCAGGGGATCTATAAGATTAAAATTATTTTGATAATAGTACTAGGGTATTGTTTGACTTTTCATTCCCTCATAAGTGTATAGCGCAGTTTTCTAGAAGATACAAGACATGTGATATCTCAATAGACCGAATATGGAAGCAGTTAAAAAAATCCAGTCATCTTCTATTAAACTATATGTTAAAGAGATTTGCAAAAATGTAAAATGGTGCCACTTTTCGTACTGATTTTTTTATTTGGGAAAATATAGTTATTTTTTATAAAAATATGTTGTTAACAATAATAATATTAATAACTAAAATTTACTTTATTATCATTATTTTTAAATGAATAAATATATTTAAATCTCTCAGTTTTAATTTCTAAGTTAGTAAATATTAATAGAAAACACTCACATAAACAATATCCTTTTGGGATCCTTAGTGATTATTAAGAATGTAAAAGGGTCCTAAGACCAAAAAGTTTGGGAATCCTTGAATATTTTGTATAGATGTGTGTGTGTGTGTGTGTGTGTGTGCGCGCGCGCGCGCTCGTGTGTGTGTGTGTAAACATATTTTTATTTTTCTTAGGTAAATACCTACAAGTGGAATTTTTGTGTCAAGAATAGATGTATGTTAAGCTTCTTAAGAAACTGCTGCACAGTTTTCCAAAGTGGTTATAAGGTTTATATTCTCTCCAGCTATTTATGAGAGTTCCAGTTTTTCCACGTTCTTATCAAATTTTCTTTTTTTATTTATCTTTTTAGTCATGCAGTGGCTACTAAATGATACCTCATTATGGTTTTAATTTGAGAATGTCATTTTAGAGATCCTTTCCTCTGGGTTAAATGCTGGCATATTTTTTTTTAAAATGCAGAAATCCCAGGAAAAGGATTACAGAATCATCAACCCTTGTCTTTTGTCTTTGCTCAGAATTATTTATCAGATAATTATTCTAAATGACAAGTAATGGGGATAAAGCCAATAAAGTGATTGCCAAGGTGTACAGTGTTGACCACTGATGCAATATGTACTAGAAAATATAGTGCCATTACAGCATATCACAGGTAGTATTGCCTTGGCCAAAACTAAGTTTTAGTAAGTGGGTCTTTTTAATAGTACTAGAAGCACGTTAGTATGCTAAACAGCATGAAGACAGTGCACAAAAGACTCAAGTTGGGACTAGTGGTGTACTGAAAAGTGTCCTGGATTGGGGGTCCAGTGGACCTGAGACTGACTCCCAGTCACTCTAAAAGGGTTTTAACCTCTGTGAATCTCAGTTTGTCACTGGTGATATGCTGATAATAAAATCTACATTTCAGAGTTGTTGAGAGGATTAAGCAAGATTAAAATACTTTACTTATTAAAATAATAAGGTGCAGAGTGATTTCTCACATAATCTCCTATTTCAATCAAGTTAAAATTTCCTACCCCTGCTGTCAATGATCTGAAAGGTTAGAAGGTTTCAGAGCATTGGGTGGCGTAAGTGTGAAAGGAATGTCAATTCATGCAGTACGACAGCGCTGAGTGCTCCAGGGTGGGAATGTGGGAGGAAGTAAGTTTTCTGGAGACAGGCATGGCCAAAACTAGCTACCTTTTTCCCAAATCTACTTTCTTCTTCTCCAGGGAAAAGTTAAACCATATTTGTCATTACAGTTATCTGTGGCCAAGTGACGGAGCTCTGACTGGTGGAATGGGAGCACAAGCGATATATGCCACTTCCACGTTTGGTTCATGGAAAACCTCCCACATAATTTTCGTCTCTATTTCACCTTATCCGCTAGTTAGGTGGAGAAAATACATTGCAGGACCTGAAGCCCTAGGATCTGACAGAACTACAAGGTGGAAAGAGCCTGGAACCCAATTAGACACTGAAAAGTTACATGAGCAAGAAGTAAACTTTTATTATGTTAATTCAAGGAAATATTGGTGTTGTTTGTTACAGTAGCTCGCCTACCTTGGCTAGTACAGCCGACACTACTCTGCAGAACTGCCAGAAGTTTAACCTGGTGCCTCTCAGGTGTTAAGTAAATACTTGTTGAGTTGAAGACGAATGAATAAACAAATAATTAATTAGGAAGAAAAGGTATGAGTTGAAGAGTGCAGGTGGGAAGAAAAAATTTTTGCTTTCTTTATAAGATTGCTCCTGTGCCATTGGGCCTTAAACCTGTCTACCCCTTCATGGGCCTATTAAGAGTTGGAAAAGCTAAGGAAGGTGATTTCCAAGGTTATTACTAGCAGTCTGTTATTTCTCTCCCCATCCCAACTCCTCTCCTTTAAAGATTTTATTGCTATAAACAGTAGCACCTGGTACAAAAAAATCAAAACACAATAATAAATATATTAAAAAAGATATTCCCTGGACTTTAGTTGAATCTGAGAATAACTGTCTCTAGCAGTCTAAACATTAAAGACAGAATGAATTTTGAAAAGTGCTGTACAGCCTAACCCCACTTATTCACTGGTTCTCACCTCCTTAATAATCCTCAAACTCAATACTTCTCACAGAAAACCCAGCAGTCTCACCTCAGTTCTCCACCAAGATTTCATAGCCAAGAGCTGTAATGAGGTCTCCTGCAAGTGCAACTCCCATTATGTTTACCAAATATATTATGGTATCTTCACTGAAAGATTCTTGTCAACAGTGTGTCTCTCTGGGCACAGTTTACAGGGTGATTCAGTAAACTTACACCATTTTTTTTTTCAATTAATCCTCCCTCCCAAGAAATGTGCTAATCTGTACTAGGCCTCCTTGTCATTGGTGTGAATTATCTGATTTTTACTGTTTCCAAAGATATTCTGCATATTCATAAAATGTTATCATTCAAATGTACAACATTAACCCAGGATGGAAGATGAAGAGATGGGTTTCGAGCCAAAAGTAATTAATTCTGTTTTAGATAAATCAATTAGAATTGGAAGACTGTATGTTGGTTTTGTCTTATTAATCTGATTTACTTCTATAGAAGCCTAAGCAATGTATAATGGACTGATAATTATGTTAAATTCTTTACAAAGCCATACATTTCTGATTCACCTGAATAACAGTAAGTTAGTCATGATACAAAAAGATAAAGACCTGTCTATCTTTAAGAAGATCCAATGTTAAAAGTCAAATCTACGAAAGTGTTAAATTATGGGACAATTATTTGTGTTACAAATTAATTATTTGCTTCATAGGACCTTGGTAATTTATTAGTATTAATAATTTGACCAAAGAGATGGAGAGGCTAATTTAAAGTGCAGGTCACAAACATTTTCTGTTAAAAAAAATAGCAATATTTTAGGCTGTGTGGGCCAGGTGGTCTCTATCACAACTATTCAACTCTACCTTGGTAGGATATGTATGGAGCAAAATCAGCCATATATGAATGAATATGGCTATGTGTTCCAATAACATTTCATTTGTGGACACTGAATTTGAGTTTCACATAATTTTATTGCATCATGAAATGTCTTGTTTTTTTTCAATCATTAAAAATCTCAAGCCATTTTTAGCTTTTGAGCCATACAAAATCAGGGGACAGGCTGGATTTGGCCCATGGATTATCATTTAAAGTATTATAAACTGGTACTGATTTAAAGTATTATGAACACATCTCAATTAGTAATCAGAATAAAAGGAAGGTAAAATGCCTGACAACACAGTGTGTAGGGAAAATAGGGATCAACACAGAGGCTTCAGTTTAGAACTTAGCATTAATTGCTGGCAGTGTGGTACAGATAAGAAAATAGTCAAAGACAGGTCTTGGGACAAACCTCAGGGCACAGGAAGCTGTGTTGACTAGGCCTGTAGGAAGACTCATGTCTAATGCCATTTCAATGTATCTATGTCTTCTCTTCCTGTTTGCTCAGAGTTCATGCTGAAGAGTTCATGGGATTTTGAATAGTTTCAACCTCATAATTTTCCAATTTACCTGTCTGTCTTAGACAGTATAATTTTTAATCGTGGGTAACTCAGAACACCAAGACAGATTTCCAGATCTCACCTCCCAGAGATTCTGACTTGGAAGTTGTGGTATGAGGCTCTGAAATATACCTGTTTAACAAACCACCCAGAATATTTTGATGGAGGTCCTACAGCTGTGGGCAAAGTACTGGTTACCCTTTTTTCTGGACCAACTCTAGCTTTTGTCTTCTCTTAGACCACTTCCACTTGCTGCTCCTTCTCATTCCTTGATCTAAAGACTCAGCTGTGGCACAGATTTGGCTTCTTTTTGGGAACTTCCCATGGAACGGATGCCCGGTGTGTCCTTACTCCCCACTGCAGCAAAAATAATCTTTTCAAAAAGCCACTCTGCCCATGTGGATACTCTGCTAGACCTTTCATTGGTTTTTTTCTCAATTTGGCCACCTCCCCATTACCCCTGCCAGGTCAGGGAGGGAGTAGGGGGAATGGGTGATCTCATAAGCACTGTGACTGAGTGATGTGACCGTCCTATGTCCCCTCACTGGCTGCCTCGCTGGGATCCAAGCAAAGCGGGTGCCCGCTGGCCCCCGTATCTGCCACCACTATCTTGCCATCTCCATAGCGCTGCTGCCACCACATGAGTAGCACCACAGCAGCTGCTATAGTCAGATCTGAGCAGAGGGAGAGCTCTAATCACCACAACTCCCCAGTAGGGCACTGCACATTTCTCTGATCCCACCAGCTGCAGGTGGCCCAGCTGCTGTGGCCTGAGGGGATACTCTGCTGCTGGCGGTGATCCTGCAACCCACCCAGGCACCAGCCAAGACGCTCAGTCTGTCCAAGTGCCCACCAAGATCCTGCGCCCCACACAGGCACTCACCAAGGTCCTGCAATCCACCCAGGCACTGGCCAATGTCCTGCAACATGCCCAGACATCTGCCAAATTCCTGTGACATGCATCATCACCAGCTGTGGTTCTGTGATTTATGCATGTGCTCCCAAGGTCCCACGCCCTACCCAGGCACCAGCCAAGGTCATGCCACCTGTGTCCATGGAGAGAGACTTGCCCAGCTCCCTGCCCAAGCTTTCAACAGTGGCCTGGGCACCAACCCACCAATCCCAATGAATATCCCCCAGCACTGATGTGAACTATGACAACCACAGAGGAACAGGGTGATGCAGGAGAATGGCTGTGTTACATCTGTATGTGTATCTGCCTCTCTTCTGCTGGGTCAATCCTCTGGAGTAGGACATAAAAGTGCTATACAAGAATTTCTCCTCCTTCTCACTAAGTAAGAAAGTTCCCAGCAAAGGAGAACAGATGTGTTGTTAATCTATAAGTCCTGAGCTAAGAGAAGAGGTTTTAGATGAGAAAAAACCAGCAAAAGAATTCTGGCAGCATTATAAAACAAACTAGTTCAACACACACAAAGGATCACGACAGATCCATAGCAATGAATCCCAACCAAAAGGAACTTGTCAAAATGTCAGGTATAAAATTCAGAAAATGGATGGCAAACAAGATGAATTGAATTGAAGAGAAAGTTGAAAACCAGAGCAAAGAAGCTACAAAACAACAAAAAAATTTCAGGACATGAATGAAAAAAATGTAAAAGTCACTAAAGAGACAGATAACATAGAAAGGATATAACATAAATTAATAAAATGAAAGAGTCATTTAGGGAATTACAAAATATAGCATAATGCTTCAATAACAGGGTAGAACAAGCAGAAGGAAGAATCCCAGAGCTTGAAGAAAAGGATTTTGAACTACTCCAGTCAGTCAAAGATACAGGAAAAAGAATACAGAAGAATGACCAATCACTCAAATAAATATGGAACTATGTAAAATGAGCCAATATAAAAATTATAGGTATCCCAGAGGCAGAAGAAGAAAAATCAAAAAGCATGAAAAACCTATTCAAGGAAATCACTGAGGAGGATTTCCCTGGTGTCGACAGAGATTCAGATATCCAGATACAAGATGGTCATTGAATACTGAGAAGATTCATAGAATATCTTCAAGACACATAATCATCAACCTACTCAGAGTCAAAATGAAGAAGAAAATTCTACAAGCAGCAAGATGAAAGCAACAACTAACCTACAAAGGAAATCCATCAAGCTAACAGCAGACTTCACAGCAGAGACTTGACAAAGCAGAAAATGGGGCCCCATTTTTAGTCTTCTTTGATGGAACAGCTGCCAGCCAAGAATTTTGTATCCTGCAAAACTAAATTTAATAAATGATAGAGAAATAAAGACTTTTCCAGACTAGAAAACACTAAGGCAATTTGTTACTACCAGATTTGATCTACAGGAAATGCTTGAAAGTACATTATACATGGAACAGCATAGTAGATACCAACCAGTATAAAAATACTCAAAAGTTAAAGCTCACAGCTCTTATAAAACAATAGCACAAGGAAGAAAACAAAACAATAAGATATCATCCAACATAATGAACAGAATAGCATACAACATATCAGAACTAACACTGAATCTGAATAACCTGAATGCCCCCTTAAAAGACGTAGACTGGCTGAATGGATGAAAAAACAAAACCTAAGTATCTACTGTCTCTAGGAAACATATCTGACCCACAAGGACTCACACAGATTCAAGATGAAGGGATGGAAAAAAATTACTCCATGCACATAAAAACCAAATGAAAGCAGGTGTCACCCAGGCTAAAGTGCCATCGTGTCAGCCTAGCTAACAGCAACCTCAAATTCCTGGGCTCAAGCAATCCTTCTGTCTCAGCCTCCAGAGTAGCTGGGACTACAGGTACGTGACACTTTGCTCAGCTAATTTTTTCTATATATTTTTAGTTGTTCAGCTAATTTCTTTCTATTTTTAGTAGAGACAGGGGTCTCACTCTTGCTCAGGCTGGTCTCAAACTCCTGACCTCGAGCAATCCTCCCACCTCAGCTTCCCAGCTTGCCCATTTTTTGATGAGGTTGGCAGTTGTTGCCTGGGCTTTCTTAAAAAAATGGAGTGAAATAACAGCATTTGCATTATGAATTTTCCCATATTCTTTCTTCCAGGCTACAAGTAAAACACTGTATAGATTAAAAAGAATGAAAAACAAAGCAAAACAAACAAAAAACATGCCGAGGAAGGCTAAGGTCTTAGAAAGGAAGAAGTCCAGACCCTGGTGGCATCATGGAGCCATCAGCCATCATCCCAGGCCTAGAATGACTTCCTCTAGATTTATCATCATATGAGCAAAATAATTCTCCTCTTTTGGTAAAACCACCATTTTCTAAATTTACTTGCAACTGAATGTAATTTCTAACTGATTAGAGTAACTGTATTACCACAGGCATAACCATGAATTAAAATACTTCTGAATTTCAGTTGTTTCATCCATAAGGTAGATGTAACAACAGTAATTACTTCATAGATTTTGGGGGGAGGCGCTAAACTAAAATAAATATAAGTGAACTACTTATCACAATGTCTCACACAAAATGTATTATCTGTTTTTATATGATACTTAAATGCGGGAACCTTATTTTTTATTCTTTACTTTTCCCTCTTTTTATATATTTAACACAACAAAGTAAACATTCAGATAATTGTTGAGTTAATTTTATTAACTTTTTTCCCATAATATTAAGGGGATACAAATATTTTTTGTTACATAGATACCTTGTATAATGCTTAAGTCAGGGCTTTTAGTGTGTCCGTCATCACAATAGTGTTCATTGTACCCAATAGGTAAAATAAAATACCACATCTCACCTTCCACCCCTCTTCTTGGTTTCCAATGTCCTTTATATCTCTTTGTGCCTGTGTGTACCCATCGTTTAGCTCCCACTTATTAGTGAGAACATGTGGTGTTTGCTTTTCCATTCCTGAGATACTTTACTTATGATAATGGTCTCCATTTCCATCCAAGTTGCTAAAAACAACATTATTTCATTCCTTTTTATGGCTGAGTAGTATTGTATGGTGTATATATACATTTATATACATATATATAAATTTATATATACATATATATATATATAAATTTAAATATATAGAAAAGACATTCATTTCCTTTATCCACACATGAATTGATGGGTATTTAGGTTTTTAGGTTGGTTCCACATCTTTGCAATTATGAATTATGCTGTGATAAATGTTCAGGTGCAGGTGTCTTTTTGATAAAATGATTTCTTGTCATTTGGGTAGATATTCAACAGTGGACAGTGGGATTGCTGAATCAAAATGTAGGTCTACATCTATTTCTTTGAGTAATCTCTATACTATTTTCCATAGAAATTGTACTAATTTGCAGTCCTAACAATAGAGTACAAGTTTTCCTATGTTTCTGCATCCATGCCAGCATCTTTTGTTTTTTGATTTTTTATTTATTTTTTTGAGACAGAGTCTCACTCTGCTGAAAGTAGTTGCAAGGGATTTCCAGGCCAGAGCTATGTTTATTATACTTTATACACACACGCACACACATATATACATATCCATATTTTTTTAGAGACAATGTCTTACTTTGTCACCTAGGCTACAGTAGCCCTATCATAGCTCACTGCAGCCTCCAACTTCTGGGCTCAAGCAATCTTTCTGCCTCGGCCTCCTGAGTAGCTGGGAATACAGGCATACAGCACCACTCCCAGCTATTTTTTTCTTTTTCATAGAAACAAAGTCTCTCTGTGTTGTCCAGGCTGGTCTCAAACTTCTGGCCTCAAGTCATTCTCATGAACTGGCCTCCCGAAGCCCTGGGATTATAGGCGTGAGCCACTGCACCCAGCCTATGTTCGTTATACTTATGTCCACAGAATTCAATTTAGTGGGTAGCATGAAATAGAGATGCAACATATACAGATATTTAATAAATAAAATTTATTAAAATGAATTGGTTAAAAAGTATTTAAATATATAGGGGTTTTTTTCTAATTCTTAAAAGAACTACAAGATAGCTTAGTTGTTGTTTTCTGTTGGGTAAGATTTAAGATTTCCAAAGTTCCCTGATGTTTAATTATGTTACAATATAATTTACAGATGTTTGTGCACACATCTGCAGGTCCTTTTTCTTTTATTCAGTTCTAGGAGACCAGTTAACTTACTGAGAGGGAACTGTAGATTTTATTACATTCTGATGATGTTTAAAGACCACATTGTTTAAATCCTTTCTAATCGTTTCAAAAGTTGTAGATCAGGCAATTAGAAGTAAAACAGCTGTGTATCTGTTGCCTAAAATACTGAAAAGACTCATTTTCCTTCTCTATTGCTGTCATATCAAATAAAAAGACTGAGATTTTATCTATGATAAACGTACTGTATTTAATGCAATGGGACAGTCCCTTAATTTGAGCACCTAACATAGTGTCAGACTAAATCTTTTTCTGATTTAATTAGGAAAAGCTTCATGTTAATCACTTTGCAATTTAACTTTTGAAGTCTCACTTTGAAAAAATATAATCCTTTCACAAAACAAAAAAAAAATTAAAAATGAGCTCAGTAATAAAAGTAATTTGCATTTTTTGCAAATGCATTAAACAGCTGATGAATTATTCAACACTTGGTGTTGGTTCTGCCAATTTAATGAGCCCCTCTAATTTGACTTCCATACTACATTATACATTTTATTTCATGTTTGTGAATGGAAGTGTTCGTTAGCAAAGTACATTCATAAATGTGCTATATGTTGTTAATAAAGAAAACTTTTTAAAAAAAATTGGCAGGAAATTTTGTTCTGGTATTATAAGCAGAGTTCCTTCTATTGATAAAAAATAGTTTTATTACTATTATTCACTTTACTACCATATATATTGTGAGCAAAATGTAAGTAAAAATCTACTCATTTTTGCTATTATGATTTTTTTTTTTAACCCTGAATGGTATGTATTGAGCAATCACATAGAAACATCTTTCTTAAAATCTTGAGGCAGTTTTGGTCCACCTCAATCTTGAGTGACATAGTTGAAAGAAAGTTCTAGCAAGCTGGATTCCTGTATATACAAAGCCTAGCATCATATTTCTTTGAAAGGAAAGAAAACATTTCTTAATCCTTGGATATATACTCTTTCACTGGCAAAACAACAGTTCTAACCATTTATTACTGAAGAAATTCTATCACTAAAAATCAAACAACAATAAAAAACAGTGACCCTAGTTCGTGCATTTTAAAAAACTAAATTTCATTTGAATTGCAACAGATGTACTAATAATCTAAAAACAACAGGAATATACAGATATTTGTTAACCCTTACTGAGCATTTACTATGTACCTGATTTCAAGTGCTTTGTACTCATTTCTTCTTTAATTCTCACAAAAAGCAGTGTTACAGCACAATAAACACTCACGAATGTAAAACCACTCAAAAGCTAAAGATCAAAGGCTAGAATCCACAATGGCTCAAGAGAGAAAACAAAGCAACAAAAAGCAACTCAACAGTTTGATGAACAATTTACCCCATTTATCAGTT
>CAUYSK010080241.1:0-41971 GCA_963575035.1 Avahi laniger | reverse complement strand
CACTGAAGATAAGTGATATCTCATTGTGGTTTTGATTTGCATTTCCCTGATGATTAGAGATGTTGAGCATTTTTTCATATGTTTTTTGGCCATTATTCTTTCTTCTTTTGCAAAGTTTCTGTTCATCTCCTTTGCCCACTTTTTGATAGGGCTGTTTGATGTTTTCTTGCTGATTTTTCTGAGTTCTAAATAGATTCTGGTTATCAGCCCTCTGTCAGATTAATAGCATGTGAAAATTTTCTCCCATTCTGTGCGTTGCCTGTTTGCTTTTGTGACACTTTCTTTGGCTGTGCAGAAACTTTTTAATTTGATAAGGTCCCATTTATTTATTTTTGTTGTTGCTGTAATTGCCTTTGGGGTCTTCTTCATAAATTCTTTGCCTAGGCCAATGTTTAGAAGAGTATTTCCAAATTCTTCCTCTGGAATTTTAATAATTTCACTCCTTAGGTTTAGATCTGTGACCCAGCGTGAGTTTATTTTTGTGAGAGGTGAGAGGCGTGAATCCAGATTCAGTCTTCTACATGTGGGTCTCACTCTGACACCCACACTGGAGTGAGGTGGTGTGATCACAGCTCATTACAACTTTGAACTCCTGGGCTCAAGTGATCCTCCTGCCTCAGCCTCCCAAGTAGCTGGGACTACAGGCATTGCCCCCATGTCCAGCTTTTTTGTTTTTGTAGAAACTTGGGTCTCACTATGTTGTCCACGGTGGTCTCAAACTCCTGTTTGCAAGGGATCTTCCTGACTCCCAAAATAGGTGTGAGCCATCATGCCAGGCCAAGTTCTCTGTGTTAAAGTGATAGGTACATTTTATTTTCTGCAGAAAACAAAATTAGAAAGTAGAAAATAGCAGAAAATAGGAAGTAGAAAGTAGAAATTGCATGCTTGTTGGAATAGAATCAGAAAGAGGTTAACTGAAGTGGTTCTTTAGAACTGGATCTTGTAAGATGGACGGCAATTTTACAAGTAATGATTAGTAGAAGAGCCTCTTAGGCAAACAGAAATCAGGGCAAAGGTTTGAGATAGCAGTATTTAAGTCATGTTAGGTGGGGGACTGAACGGAAGGAGTTATTATGATTCCATATTTTGGAAATAATGAAAACCTGAAAAAGATAAGTGCAAATAGAAATAGATAGTAGGGTATTTCTAAGTTCCAGGAGAAATATAGGCAAGGAAATATATTTTGTTTAAATTTATTTGGCAGTACAGGACTGCAAATCATATTGCTTCCAATATACTTATGAATTCCAAATCTGTAAACTTGATCTAAACAGTTTTCTTGGTCTTGGAAATGATTCCGTATTTTCACCTGAATATTTCACAGATACTTCAGACTAAATAGGATCAAAGCTTAATTCTGTCATCCTCCTTTTGTATCTCAGTCTTGCTTCTCTTTTTATTTCTGTGGTTAAAAGCTTTACTATTCAATCAGTTTTTGAAGCCAAAATACTGAATATAAACTTTTATTAATTCCCTTACCCGCACTCTTGATATTCATCCATTCTGCAATTTTGGCTTAGAACTGCCTGGTAAATATCTCTTAGCCCTCTACCCATTTCCCCACTCAGGTCTCATCAGTCCTCACCTGAACTAACTGATCTCCCTACCTTGAGACTCATATTTCGCCCATTAATTCCTTCTACTGCCTCTGGACAATTTGGAAATGCAAGTTATATTAATCATGCTTGCTTATTAAAAAAGATTCACTCATAGCTCCTTATTGCCTTTGAGCTATAGCGAAAGTGTAAGCATGCTACTTAAGATTCTTCCTGGTAACTTCTTTGATTTTTTTTTTCTTACCACAATATACACACTGTACATTGTCTATTCAAAAAAAAAAAAGGGTGATTCACATAATGCAAATTATTTTGGTGAGACTGAAATGGCAGACAGCTGATCAGTGGTTGCCAGGTACCAGAGGTGGGGGAAAAGATTGATAAAAAGGGTGCATGAGGAAAATTTTTGAGGTGATAGCTATGTTCATTCATAAGTTTGTTGGTGGTTCCATGACACATTATAAAACTCATCAAATTACATATTTAACGTTATTGAATTTCATTGTTTATACATAAGTTATACCTTAAAATGATAATAAAGTGTCAATAGAATGCATAATTAAAACTCAAAACTAAGTATGAGAACAGTAGTGTGTATTTTAAAAATATATGTTGCTACATATAAATTCTCAGGAACATCTCTGTCAGAACATGGATGGCTCCACAAATATTCAAAATTATTTCTGAAAGGCAGTGTCACCCCTTCTGAAATATCCTGGAATAAATTATTTAATATTTCGTAGTACAGATGAATTTGAGGAAAATAAGCCTGTGTTTTGAATGTCAGTAAGGAGACAAAGAGGAAAATTATATAACCTGAGCTACGTGTGGAAAAAACATCAAGGCACCCCAGCAGACAGCAGGCACCAAAGGACAGACATGTGAGTGAGGCTGTCTAGAACCCTCCAGCTCAGACAACCCTCCAAGTGGATACAGCCACATGAGAGAGTCCAAGAGAAACCAGCACAGGAACCAGCCAACCATTTGCAGAACTGTGAAAAGAATAAATTGTTGTTCTAAGCAGTAAGAATTTAGGATGGTTTATTAGAAATGGAAGACTTAAATACCCTAAATCAGGAGTATGATGCTACCATTTAAAAAATTCAAAACATTAGGCATTGGCTTTGGGACTGGTCAGGAATGGATACAAGAAAACAGCAAGGAGATTGTTGGTGGAGGCTCTGAAGACAGAGAGAAAGCCGCTATTGGAGGCCAAGGGAAGGGAGGCCTTTGTCATATGGAAGGAGAGAAAAAATGGTAAACTATCATCAGTGGTGACTAAAAATACAAAATTTATGTAAGGAACCTGGAAATTTTAGGCAGACTGTCTATAGTATCATTTACTCCAACTGTAGTCCATAGTCTCAAACCACTGTTATTTGATCATTAGGCCTGGTACTTCTCTATTCTTTCTCTCTTTTTTTCCTACTCTGTTTCTTTTGCCTGATTATTTATGTATCTTTTTTCCTAGTAAAACATTAAGCTCACTTAATATTTTATCAACCATCACCTATTCCAATATTATACAAATCATATCATAAATATTTTATTTCTGCCATTTGTCACTTGACAAGTATTGCCTTCTATTGTTAAAAATAATTTCAGAGTATTTATTTTTTCCTTCTAAATTATAATGTAATGTACTTCAAGTCAAAGACTTCATTTCACACTAATAGCTTAATAAGTGTTTAAATATTCAGGCTTGATTTAACTTCTGTACCAATTTATAATTAATGGTCCAGTTATGAATTTTGACAACTATGTACTGTCTTATTCGCCACTTCTTCTTGTATTATTTGCTGCTCTAGTGGCTAAGAATCTTAAAGGTAAAGAAAATTTCTTAATATGTTCCTGTATTACCCTCCAGACTAGTGTTATGCACATATTTGATACTTCAAAAAATTCTTGGTAGTTGATTTCCTGATTGAAATTGGGATGAGTTATCTGACTGAAAATGAGATCCTAAGATGAATATTCAATTAAGCATGGTCCCAGGAACTTTACATTTAATTTTTGACTTGTTATTTTGAGGTGAACCTTTGTGGATGACTAATGTTTTCATTTTTAAAATAATATAAATTTAATAAAGTGGCTTAAGCACAGTATGTTATCAGAACACATCTGCTCAACCCATGCTGAAACTTATTCTTATTATTTCACTTCTAGGACATATATTCCTTACTCTTTTTATTCTTCAAAAATATCTTACCTTGTCTCCATCTCTTTCATATAATTTTGTTTTTGATTTCTCAAAGCCAGGAGAGACTGTCAGTTACCAGCACTCTTAGGTTAGACATATTTACCTTTGATTTTCTCTGTATGCTCAACCACCCTAATATCTATCCAAGTCAGAGAAAGTTATATTCAGACTTTATATCAAAAAATTATTCTTTCATTTTTGATTTGGGTCTTATCCTTTTTCCAAATACTCAGAATCCTTATTTCATCAAATATGCTCTAATAGCTCCCTCTATATTTGTTTCTTCCTCTCTGCATAGAAATATATTGAAAATTCTTCTACACACAAAATATGGCACTTTGGAGTTAAAGTCATTCTACATCTCATCCAATTTTTCCCAATCATTTTATTCAAAAAGAACCTAAATTATAAGTACTGAATCCAGTATGTCCTATTCACTCAGTGATTTATTATAATCTGAATTTTTACCTCCTCAGGTTACTGAAACTATTCCTGCCAAGTTTCTGATGTGGAAATCCAATGAGCATTTTGCAGACTTCAATTTTCTTGATTTTATGGCAACATTTGCTACTGCTGACCAATTTTCTCCTGTTTCAAACGTTTTCATCCCTTGGTTTTGATGATAATTTTTGTTTTCTTTTTACATTATATACCTACGACCACTTCTCAATCTGCTCTGTGAAATCCTCTTTTTCTATGCATCTCATATCAACATTCTGATGGATTCTACATTTTAAATTTTTCTTAACACACTATCTTCTTCCTGAGAATTGATCTTTGTTCAAGGAGTAATTGCAATCTATGTTTATAATAGCCAAGTAATTTTATCTAACTTGCAAACATAAATGATTCACACATTTCCTTTAGTTATCTTAAAAATCAATCCATGATTAAACTTGTTTATACAATCTTTAAATATCTGTTCACTCAGCCACATCCTAACTAGTATCTATTGTAGCGGTTTGGATATTCACTATACCTTTTTTGAAAATTTTTAATATTCTTGTCATCGTAACGTTTACTTCTCTACTCTCGTCTCTCTTCAGTCTTGTCCTAGTCTGCTATGAGTGTGATGCTTCTTACATCTAAATATGATCTTTCTCTCTCTCACAATTCTTTTGTTCTTCTCCATTGCCTTCAAATAGAAATCTAAATTATTATATTATGAATGGCCTAGAAAGCTCTTCAATTTCTGATCATGGTATCTCACCAGCACAATCTTCTATGGCTCCCTGGCTCCACATGTTATTCTGTAATATGCAGATCCCAATTGCACCTTGCTCCCCTATGCTTCTGTGCTTTGTTGAAACGCTCTCACTTAATTTTGGTGAAACTGTCCCTGACACTCCCTAACTTTTCCTTCTCCTGTAATTTCCCTTACTCTTTATTGATATCCCTGGAAGCCACCAAAATAGTATAATGCTGTAAGGTTACAATGTTATGATGTATTTCATGTTCATGTGCTTTTATCTCTCTTAAAATATATTCTTTAAATCAATAAGTATGGAATAATACTATGAATAACATTGTATATAGTGACAGTTTTGATTAACAAATGTTTAGCAAATAATTTAACAATGTTTATCATAAGTATTTATACAAAAATATAACATTTGTAGATGTACAATTGTTATTATGTAGAGTGATCTCTATGTTTTTTTAGTTTTAAAAATAAATTCACATAGAAATGCTCAAAATATTTGAGAAGCGAGCACACTAGAAGAAAAGAAATCTTAGCTCAGAAACGGAGAACCTGGTTAATTGTGTCTTGCCCTACTAATTTACCATGCAGCTTCTGGAGAATCACTTCTTATTTTTCAGCTTCAGTTCCCTCCTTTAAAAAATGGTGAGTGTGTACTAAATGGCCAAGAAGAATTCTTGTGTTTTTTTCTTTTAAAATGAGAGCAAATTTGCACGTAATTAGCATCTTTAAAATGTTCATTTATAAGAAAGCCTACAACATTTTTAATAGTTCTCCATTTTCACATTCTCTAATAATATTTTTTATTCGGTCAGAATTACAGATTCTTTTAATGAAAGAAGAATGACTTCTTTTAGGTTCTTCATCTGATTCTATCTAGCCTGCTCGGTTATAGAAATATAAAGGTATGAGATAACAGACCTCTTGCATGACATATATTACATTTTAGACCAAAGAAAATGTTCAGGGCTGCCTTTATGTTTTTGGCTGTGCAAAGGTCAAAATATTAAGAATTGTCTTTAATATTTTCCTAGCCTGATAATCATCTTTTTTATATGTCGTGCAATTGTCTTCCCGTAATGTTTTATAATCCAGTCAAGTTAGTCTGATAAAAGGCCTTACATTCTATTAATCATTTAAACTCAATTTGATTGCCTTTTTATATTTTATGTGTTTCTCACATTTCAACAAATGTGAATCATGAGTCTAATGACAGAATTAAAAAGATAACAGAATAACAAATGGCAAATAGACCAAGTGCATCAGATTTAAATTATAATTGTCATTCATTTTTCTTATGATATTTTTGTAACAGTCACTGGGATGAACCTTGTCTCATATGCATACATACATATACACACACACAGTATAATATCAAATGGAAAGCATAGTATTTCAAAAAGTATAACAAATGATGAAATCATTTAATACTTTTGCCATAAATACATAAAACTGTCCATCAGTTACAACAAAGCCTTCTACTTGACTTTTCCCTCTCTTACCCATCAGTTTTCCTACTTTAAGGAATATTCAAAGTAATTTGCTAATTAAAAATAGCAAACAATATAAGGTAATTATAGAAAAGAATGGTTTGCCGAAACATAAATGGGACAGGAGGTTTTACTGTCTATGACCTGGTACCATAAAGAACCAACGTATATAAGGATTTTTCTGTGAGTGTTCTAGAGTACGTTACGAATGCAGACATGGCCATTCTCCTCTGAGAAGTCACAGTCCAAGATGACATTCATGAGACAAAGAAATAGGAAAAGAATGGAAATATACCAGGAAGCATATAACTGACACATATTCATGTCATTTATATTACAATTGTTTCATCTATTTCAGCCACAAGGAGAAATATGTCAGCAAGATAGAATATAAGAGAAATAACAATGATATCCTTATATCCAAATAAGAGAACATACCACGTCTTTGCAGATAACTCTCAGAAGCATTTATGAAAGAAATGATATATTGGGAATTTTTAACTATAGAGAAGATAGTTATCTAGAACACATTTATAGAGTGCCCAATAAGGATTAGGAATTTATAGAATGACTCTTTGACTGACTGAAATGAGTAAAATATAGAAATTTTATGATTTTGATTTTTTCATAAAACATTTTGATAATTTCTCTTTTAAAAATCACATTCTTAAAAAAATGAGTATATTATTACTGAGGACGTTGAATAGATTTCTTGGGAGGAGATCTGAGTCACAATGGAGACATGACAAGAGTAGGAATTAAAGTAAGCATCAGAACAATGAAGAGCCTGTCCCAGTGTATATATTCAACATTAGAGAATTTGGATGCACAGTGCCTATAATAGTGCCTGCTCACTGTTGACCGTTAATTAAAAAATTGTTGTAATACAACAATGACTAAATAGCTCCAACATTATATGTATTCTGAGTAATTGTATAGGGCTCTTGTAAACTGAGATTGTAAAAGTGTAATTTATAACTGTTTTATTCTGCACCAGGTCAGTATTGGTTACAGTGAATTGAATGTATTTGGGTGAGAGTAGAAGAAAAATATGTGAGATTCCAATGATCACTACCTTCCAAAAGCAACTACTTTTAATTTTTTTAATTGTTTTACTTTTAGGATATTCACCATTATTTCTCAATAACTTGATTACATTTAAATTGCTTTATTTCTTAAATAAATTATTAAATAATGAAAAATTAATTATTAAATAATGAAATAATGAAATAATCAAATTAATTATTAAATAATGAAAAATTTCACCATGAAAGGTCAGAATTTTTTTATAATCAATATATTTTATTATAATTATTATTAGATCTATTTTCAATTATTACATTTTATTGAAATAGTACAGATGAGTTATATAGTGCCATACAAATTCCATTTCCTAGTATTAACTATTGTTCATTTTTTATTTAATTTTTTTCTCCCAGAAATATGTCCTCTCAATACTTTCAAATGCATGACATGATCTACGGATTTCTTTCTTTCTTTCTTTCTTTCTTTCTTTCTTTCTTTCTTTCTTTCTTTCTTTCCTTTCTTTCTTTCTTTCTTTCCTACTCTTTCTTCTTTTCTTTCTTTCTTACAACATCTCCCCTACAGTTTCCTTCTTCAATGATTATTCTCCAGGCCTGCTATCCAGTTGTTGCTCTGTTATCTGTCTTCACCATTATCCTATAAAAGACTTTGAACCATTTTTCTGTGTTGGATCCTTATTTTCTGATTCTCACAACTCCCTTTTTCTTGATATAGTTTCTCATTTTGGCAGTGTACATCCTTTTGGTAATTTCTGAAAACGAGTATGTGCTTGTGAAATTTTTGAGCTGTCTTGTTTGAAAATTTCTTGGAAGTTTTGATTATTTTCCTATGTATGGAACTCTGCAAAGAGGTCACTTACATTAAATTTTCAGGCACTACTTGATGGTCTTGAATCTTCTGTTCTGGCTGTTTAAAATTCCTTTTTTCTCTGTATAATAAATCACTTTTATCTATCATTTCTAGAAGTATTTTGTGAAAGGACAGCATTGCTAGTAAATCATGTAACATAAAATGGTCGCTGCACACACTGGTGTGCTGGCCCCATTGCTTGCTTCTTGTTTGACCACCTGTGGCTTAACTTGTTTTTTTAAGAACTTGTTTTGCAGAACTGGAAGAACTTGTTTAATTGAACAAATAAAAAAGGGCATACACCAGACACATTCTGAGAAGCTAAATATTAATAAAACCAGCCCGACAGAAAACAATTGCTTTGGAAAACAAATATCTTCCATTATCATTTTGCATCAACAAATGTTCTGGAAAACAACTGCCTTTCATTATCATTTCACAATTACAACTGCTCTTCTCTTTCTAACTCTAATAAAAAGCCCAAACCACTCATCCTCAGGGCTGGCATTCCTTCCTTTCATGCCTTTTCTCCCTTGGAAACTAAAATAAATTTCTTGCTTCAAAATCTATCTTAATCTTTGAGTTGAGAATTCTTTCTCAGTTTGCAGCATAAACACTGCGTGCAGCCCCCCGCCCCCCAACATTTAGCATCTCCGTTTAGACACAAGTATTCTGAAATTTTACAATAACGATTCTTGTTATAGAAATTTTTTACCTATTATACTGGATATTGGGTGAATTATTTTTGTATGGAAGCTCATGTGCTTTAATTTTGTATAGGATACTCGAACTCTTTTGCTGAAAATTCTTCACCTTAATTTCCTCTGTTCTTTATTCCTGGCAGTTTTATCACTTAGTTTTGGGTTTCCAAGATAATTTTTTAACTTTCTTTTTTTTCTCGTCCATTTCATCTTTTTGTCTGTATATTTTCTTTCTGAAAGATTTACTTCATTTTATCTCCTATTGAGGCTTTCATTATTGCAATTAAAGTTTAATTTTGAAGACATAGTTGATTCTCTGAATGAGATTTTTAAAGATTTGTTTTCATTTTATAGATATAGTATCTTAGCTAAGCTAGTGATGACAATAATTTTCATTTATAGTTTTCTTCTATTCCTAGAATTGCCTTTATTTTAAATCTTTTCTGCCACTGTCATCACTTTTTGTTTGTTCTGTCCACTGTATTTGACATTGAGGAGCTGATGCTTGACTATAATTTTATTTATAAAAAATGATACACACAAAACTGACTAGACACACCCACTGTTTGTGTGTAGAATAGATTCTAATGCTTCATTAGAAGGTAAAGGGCAATTGTTGGGGGAGAGCCTCACCTGTAAGTTGTAGTACGAATTTTTATTTGATTACTCAGTTTTCCCAGAAAAGATATAATAATCTCCTGCCTGGTAATGAGGGGAGTGAGAAAATCTGGTTGCTCATTTTCTTAAACCAAATGAAGAAAGATGAGGATTTTGACAGTTAGTATATATATGTATAGCCCCAAATTGGCAAATGTATTAAGTAAAATAAATCACTTTGGTTATTTATACATTTTTAAATTATTTCTCCCTTTATTTGATGTTCTGTGAAAATAACCAACCAATTGATGGTATCAATCATAAGGACAAAAGAAATGCTGGAAAATATACGAGTAGGATTTTAGCTAACTAGACCTATCTCTATGTGACTCAGTTACGCTTACAGAACAATAGCTTCTTTATAAGGGTAAAGCTATTAATATATTACTCATTGACTTTGGAAGATGTTAGCAGGGATTTCTAAATATATTTGACCATGTTCTATACTCCATCAGTGTGTGTGTGTGTTTGTATGTTATATATATATATGTGTATATACACACACATATACACAAATATATATGGGTTGATTATAAAACATTGTAAAACATATAAATAAACCAAAAAATATGGATGTATGTAGTTAGAGTCCTTATAGGAAAGAAATGATTTTAGCACTTTGAAAACAACAAAGGGATTATGTCCAGAGTTATGGGTAGAGTTAAGGGAATCAGTAAAGATTGTTGATGTAAGCATGGACTAGCAACTCCAGAAAACTGTACCACTCCTACCCTTGAAGGGACCAGGAAATGAACTAATGTTATTCAAGCCAACAGGAAGCAGGAATCTTAGAAGAGGAGATTCCCAACAGCAGCTATGCTGTAGAGGCAAGCAGCCATTTGCATGATCCTGGCACCCAAGCAGAGAGGAAGTGGGATTAGAATTATCTCAAAGTTAGCTTTCATTTTCTGATCTCTGTATGGTCCTTTCCATTGGCTAAATCCAACCAGAATCCAAAGGACAAGAAGCCTAATTGACTGTGTTCTCAAAGTATAGCCTTCCTCTGACAACGAATGAGGTATATGGTGGATAATGAATCTTGAGGAACAAAGAAAAAATGAGCAATATAATAGGATTTTTTAAATTATATATAAATATGTTACAGTATTTCTCGCCACACTAGGAAGGACTACTTATCCTGAGCATCCTACATTAGTGAACATGTTTAATCACATTTTTACAGTTTAAAAAGTAAAGTTGGATATGGAAGTAAGCAGAGATCATTGGAGAAAATCTCATTCCACCCCAAATATTTCTTAATGAGAAATACTTCTTGCACTTTAATGTGTTTAAGAATCACCAATAATTGCACTAAATTGAAGATTCTGATTCATTGGTTTAGAGAGGTGCCTGAGATCCTACACCTCCAATCAGATTCCAGGTGATGTCAATATTTCTGGCCAGAGGACCACACTTGAATAGTAACTTTCAATGGGACCAAGGGTCCAGGTAGTCAGTTACCTGCCTTTTCTATTGCTTTCAAAATTCTTTAACTCTGGACAAAAAACTTAAGCCTAGTAAGTTTGCAAATTTCCTTATGAAATAAGTTTAACCAGATAATGTCCAATAGTCTCTAAAAATTAAAAATGCAATTATACAAGATACACTGGCATTTTTTGTACTAAATGATTTAAAACACAGATTATTGACTTTCCCCTATGATGTATTCTTTTTAAGTAACTCAAGACATAATCAAATTATTTTGGATGTAACAAAGGTAAAATAGAGATAAGTTAACAAGTTAACAAGGAATATAATAATTTTAGTGATGGAATTTGAAAGATAGATTTTATAACTAAGAATGAATACAATATGGTAGGTGAAAAAGAAATATGTTATTGTCTTGTCATGTGTTTGTCATATTAAGATTGTGTGTTATTAATGATTTCATTGCTTTTTTGCAAGTTAATATGTATTTTAGAGCAACGAAGTCATTAATATATTTTATACATAACAAAAGTAGGGTTTTTCCTAAAGAATTACTGGCATGGAAATAGCAGCATGACCATAATTATGGCTATAGATATGATTAAGGATTTAATGAGTTTTCATTTGCTCTCTAGATTCCAAACTATTCTTAGACCAATTTACTTTTCAAACTTATCATTTGAAAATGAAATATCTATTTGCCACTGCTTTGGGAAGATTATGAAATTGTTTGTTTTGTTAAATGCAAAGTTAAAATATTTAGCCCATTATAAAAATATTCACAATTTAAAAAAAAATTGGGTGTTACTCCAAAGTAAGTTGATGCTTAGGTGAGTAATTTTCAGTTACTCTTGACTAATAGAAACAGAAAAGTAAAAAATGAAACAAAATAAAAAACGCTAACTAAACTACTTCAGAGTTGAATATTGTACCTATTGACTTCATCCACAAAATAAACCCAAGGAGATCTCTTTATATTTGTGATTTCTATTCAATTTTTCTTCCAGAATGTATTTATGGTATCAATTTTGAAAGAAAAAATCACATGGTGCATTTATTATATTATTCTGTATAGATTCGTAATTGAGTAAATCGATATAACCTCCTTGTTTATTGATACTTCCCTCTTTTGATACTGTAAGCCTTTGAAATACTGGAATAGCATAAAACATATCTTCATATCTGTCTGACAAGATATTTTTGGATATTTTATTAATGTCTTTTGTGACCTCATGAAGGATTCAGACAAAAGGAAGACTTACAGGTCAGAAACTGTTCATCCATTGTACTGTTTCATTATGTCTGCCTCATTGTTTCTTTTGTTCCATAACCAACCATAAGAATTTATATCCTATATCATATGACAAAGACTTTTTAAGCACAGATGAAAAGAGCGTGTCTGCTCATGTGATTTTTGTTCCCAGCTTTGTCTTATAGACTAATATTGTCTTGTTGAGCTTTTATGAATTTTTTGAATCTACAATATTTGCCTGCAACATAGATAATGTTGAATTATGTCTTTTCTCTCCATTGTTCACATAAGATTTTACCTGTGTCTTCCCCATGTACGTCATCAATAGGTAACCAGAATAATGCATTTGTATAGATCTTACTCATGAATTAAGGAAAATGTAGAAAGTAAAATTAAGCCAAATGAAAGTGCAGGTTATTCAGAGTGACTCTCCTTATTGCTCAGGAAATCCAGGGTGATTAAGAATACGATCATACCATAATTTTCTGGAAAAATAGATAACATCCATTTTAGCATAATTCAGAACAGCATTTTCAACTCTCATCAAGGACCTTATTCATTTCTCCCCAATACTTTTTGCCTTAATATCTTCATTTAAAAAGACATTTAAAAATGATTACACTTGAATCTAATCTGATCTTTCTAATCATTCCTTTTCTTCATCCACATATCCCCTGACTTGCAGTTTTTACTCTCTTTCTTTCTTTTATTCATGACCATTTTACTTATGTTTTCCAAGAACATATACACTCACACATACACAAATACATTATATATGTGTACATATGTAATGGAATTTTAAAACTGCAGGTGTAAATTAACTACTTAAGTATATTTTGGAATTTCTCATCATGGTATTTCAAATCACTGTTAATTTGTGTAAGAAAGAGTCTTCACAGAATATCATTTTGCTGTTAGCAATAAAGGAGAGACATATTATATATTCTTGACTTGAATGATATTTCCCTTAGCCAAATTGAATCTAAAATTATGTGCTGTCTTTCTTATCTGTCTTTTACTAATAAAGAAACCATAGCTAAGAGAAGCGACTTGTCCAAAGTCACAAAGTTTGTTATTAATATTTCTAGACTAGGACTCAGGTATCTTGACTCAGTGTCTGATGTGCTTGTGATTATACAATGCATCTACTCAACTTTAGTTTGCCAGTTATAGGCCTACAGTAGACATGAATATACATGGAATTTAGGGCAGAAATATAACCAGTAAATTCTGAACATCTATTCTTTAGCTAGTGTGGGAAAAAATACTACTTAAAATTGTAGTGATAATATTAATGTATGCTTCTGTTAGCCACTTAGTAAAAGTATTCTCTAATCTTTCTACTTTTAATTACTTGATTAAATAAATTAGTGTCCTAGATATGGACTGACATCTATGATTTGATTGAAATGACTGAATATAGAATTTGGTTGGAATTTGGGTATATCAAATGCTTTGAGTGACCTGCCTCAATTCCTATTACTTGGCTGATGCACCCATTCTCCAACTGTTGCAACTCAACCATTCTCCGGGCCTTGACCACAGCAAACGGAGCTGTCCCAATGAGAAAGGTCTGGAAAGTTGTGCTCTCTCCCTATTCAGTGACCTCTAGCCAATGACTGAGTCAGCTAGGGATATAACAACTCTAAGTAAAAAAGCCTCTTTCATGAAATTCACACTCTAGATTCTTTTATAAAATAATACTTATAATAGATTTCTCTTGAAACCATCTTTGCCTCTTCTTCAACATTAGCCTACTTTACTCACTCACTCCCTTCTGAGAGCACTCCTTAAAAATCATCTGTTTGAAAATGTCCATTTCAGACTGTAGTTCTAAGTAAACTGTATCTCAGAAGGTAACATGTAACATCAGTCCACTGCTAGAGGAACATAAAGGGTTTGATACATTAATGGTGACTCTAGCAACAACAAAATCTAATTGCCTAGATTGAATCAACTTGCTCACATTAAAGATCTGACAGAAGAAGATGTATGTCTGTTTCCAGATATCAGTAAACTTTTTCTACTCTTCCATATGTAATAACTGAAATACAATAAAAAAATTATGAGAAATTCAAAAAGCAAGAAATAAAAAAAAAACTTGTTAACAGAAAAAGAAATCAACAGAACTAAATTCATAGATAACAGATTTTGGAGCTATCAGACAGAAACTATTATTAATGTTAAATTAAAGTATTTACAGAAATAAATGGACAATATTTACAGATAGAAGAAGAATTTGAGTAGAGAGATGGAAACTATTACTGAGGGTCACATAAAAATCCTAGAAATAAATAAAAAACTGTCAGAGATAAAGAATGATAAATGGTCATCACACACAGCAGAGGTCAATAAGAATTATCCACACTGAAACACAAAGAGAAAAGAAAATGAAGAACAGAACATCCAAGAGATGTAAGACAATATCAAACATACAGCATAAGTGTAATTGAAGTTCTAGAAAAAGAGAGATAAATTAGAGACATTAGGGCAAAATGAGATAAATTAGGGCAAAAGATACATTTGAAGAGATATTTGTTGAGAGTTTTCCAAAAATAATGAAAGAAGGAAGGAAGGAAGGAAGGAAGGGAAGGAAAAGGGGATGAAAGGAAGAAAGGAAGAAAAGATAGAAGACAAAATCTACAAATTTAAAATAAAGCAACTCCAGGAAAAATTTAAAAAGGAAAAATAAAAACAAAAAAAAGAAAGGAGAAAGGGAGAAAAAACGGACACTCTACGTGCTGAGTTTTGGAGTTGAGATATTTTATTCTCAGCATTCTCATCAATCTTCCTCAAGGAAACCAATCTCTGCATGTGTCTGTGATGAGTCTTGGGTAGGATAGAGTGTCCTGCCCCTGTCAAATGATAGTAGACCTCCTGAGTCCAATAGGTTTTCCTACTCCTTGCCTAGAGGCAGATGGGCTCACTCTTACTGCCCGTCCAGAAGCAGGAGCTCTTTTCTTGGGCTCTGAGGGCCATAGTGTTTTCTGCTTTTCTTTCAACAGTGGAAGACGTTCTTTAACATGAAAGAATGGTTTCTACAGATTTTTTTTGATCCCTAGGAGCAATTAGCAACCTCCCACAGACCTATACAACCAAGAGAAACTCTCTCTAGTTTCCTGTTTTTTCCCCAATCTCTCTCATGAGAACCCAGTGGAGGACCTTAGAAAACAGTTTGCAAGTGACAGCAAACTCTCCTTGTGTCTGTGGTTCACAGTGTTTCTTCTAAACTGATATACTTGTCCAAGCTCAGCCTTTTAATTATTGACATTTTAGCTGATTTCTTTTTACTTGCTTGTAATGGAACCCCCGTCTCTATACTCTGCCAAACGTGAAACAATTTGCAGGTCTCTATGTCCTCTTGGAGACTCTTGTCACTCTTTATAATTCAGTTTACTTGGTCAACATTAAACATTGGCTATCTCGTGGACTCGAGAAAATTTATAATTTTGTGTATTTTCCAAGTTTTACTTCTTAGAAGATAAAAATGAAACTCATTTGCAGTTTTCTACATCCTGAATGGAAGCAGAATTGATCACTTGAACTTCAAATAATAAAATAGGCTTATATTCTAGGATCCTAGGATACCGTGTGCTCAAGCACTGCATCTTCTTTCGTGCCACTGTAGAAAAGGAGCTTCTTTTATATATTTCTATTCAGGTTTCTTTTTCTCTGTGGGGAAGAGGTTGAAGGCGATGTGTATTGGGCTTATCTAGCACTTCTTGATATAATAGTTATCTCCCACTGGATTATTAGGCACTATAGTTGTTTGAGTGTGGGGGGAGGGGATGAAATGGAACAGAAAAAAATATATGTGGGGAAAAGATGGAGTATACTTTCGGAGCGGAATTGGGTGTGATAAATTGTGTTATCGTCACTTTAAAACGCAGAGAGGATTAGTAATACTTAGCAACGATGTATAAAATGGAGGAAGAACAAAAATGATATTCTGGAAATACGAATCTCTAAATTCCTACCCTAAAACCTGGAAAACTCACTTAATTTCTATGTCACAACATCTATGTCTACTTATTTTTTAGGGTTTGCATTATGTAACAATCATGCGGGCTAATATTTCAGTCTTATTTATGTCTTCTCCTCTGTGGTGAAAGCACTGCTAATGAAATAGTAAGTGCTCTAAAACTGTCAGTGGACTGGTTGAAAAACCTTAAAAAAGTTATCAAAACAGGCAGTGAAAATGTGTTTTTAAAATCAATTTTTATGTTTAAGTATGAATAATTTATAAATTAGTAAAGATTTTAAGGGTTCAGAATAAAATTTGCTTATGTCTGTAGGAAAACTCAATGTTGATTTCATTTGCAGTTAGGATCAAAGAAGAAATGTAATATAAAATCAAAATAAAGCAGTTATTTATGCTATGCAATTGAAAGTTTATAATCTTCAAAATAATTTCATTTTCTGCTCATCTTATCTTTCATTTGGTATAATAAAATTTTAATTTATCCTTTCTACCAAGTGTCTAAATGACAGGGAAAATAAAGATGTCAGTTAACCTATCACTGGATCATTATTAAAATATCCAAGGAAATGTGATATAAATAAGACACAGTTTAAACTGATATGCTACAATTCTATTTAATTGATTGACCACCTGTTAAATTCTTACATAAGGTAAGGGCTTTTATTTAGTTGTGGGTGGTGAGGGAAGAGAATGAGACATTTTCTTTTCTTGGAAATAAAACTCAAACTTGAAGGATATGAGAAACCCTGAGATGCTGGACTTTCAAAAATGTCATTGTGATCATTGCTAAGTACCCTAGTAAGAATTTTGGAAACTCACTTCAGGCTAGGGGGAAGGCAAAATATTTCTGGCTCAGGAGAAGGTCAGGAATCACCTCCGCCCCCAGGCCACGAGTTCCCCCCACCTCTTACCTGGCTACTTTGATGGGAAGGCAAGTTAAAATCCTGTCACTCAAAAAGAGAGAAAAAAAAATCCTCTTGGACCCAGGATTTGTTCCAATATTGAATAGAGGTCTGCTATAATTTGGGGAGTTACACAAGACCCTTTCCCACCCCAAAACCACCACAGATATAATGATGGATGTGTCTGGTTTTCAAATAAGGAGAATGGCAGAAATTCAGAGAATGTCCCAAACCCAAGGCCTTGGTTACAAGGCCTATCTAAGACAGGATGGACCAGGAAAACTGAGAACCCATCTGATCTCATCACAAGCAAGTAACAAGGAGGCAAGAATGTGGAGACATTTCTGTAACTGGTGTAGACACGCAGGGACTCCTGAAAGCTCAAGGTGGTGTGGAGACACAGATAAAACTTTTCATATATCCAGGAACCACACTAAGTGCAAAGTAATAGCAGTCCACGCAGATCAACAGAAAGTATAACAAGACAATAAATAGACCTACACAAATATAATTAAAAAAATAGTTAATTGATTTATGATATAAATGCATAAGGAATTTATTGAAGAAAAGATAGTCTTTTCAACAAATGGTACAGAAATAATTCAATGTCCCTATGTAAAATAAAAACTTTGACACAAGATTCACATATATAAATTTTAACAAAAAGTGGATCATAGACCTAAATATAAAACATAAAACTATAAAACTTCTTTTGAAATATATAATGGAAAATCTGTGTGATCTTGGAAAAAGAGTTTTGGGAGAAAACACTGAAATCACAATTTACCAAGGGAAAAATAATATAAATTGAACTTCATCAAAACCAAACACTTTTCACTGCAAAATACACTGTTAAATAAATGAAAAAAAAAAAAGAAGCCAAAAACTGGAAGAAAATCTTTCCAATTAAAACTCAACTCTAAGAAAATAAACAATCCAATAAAATATACAAAATATCTGTACAGACACTATACCAGACAAGATGGCATATATGCACACAAAATGATGTTCAGCATTATCACTACATCTCTATTATTAATAGAATGCCTAAAATTTTAAAAAATGGAAAATATCAAATTCTGGCAAGGATGAGGAACAAAAGAAACTCTCATGTATTGCTGGTGGGTATGGTAAATAGTACAATCAGCTTTTGTTTGTTTGTTTGTTTACTTATTTATTTATTTATTTAGAGTCTCTCTCTGTTGCCCCAGTTACAGAGCAGTGGGGCAATCATAGCTCATTGCAACCGTATACCCCTGAGCTCCTGCCTCAGCTCCCGAGTAGCTGGGAGTACAGGTGCAGGCCACTACGCCCTACTAATTTTTACAATTTTTTATGGAGATTGAGTTTCACTCTTGCTCAGGCTGGTCTCAAACTCCTGATCCCAAGAGATCCTTCTGTCTTGGTCTCCCAGAATGCTAGGATTACAAGCATGAGCCACCATGCCCAACAGGTATAATCACTTTGAAAAGCAGTGTGGCAGTTTCTTATGAATTTAAACATACTCTTACTATGTAACATAACAATCCCACTGTGAAGTGTTTACTTAAATGGGGAACTTAAGTATACATAAAAATTTTTTATGGACATTTATGACAACTCCATTCATAATCACCCAAATATGGAAACAACAAAATGTCCTTCAACTGATGAAAGGATAAACTGTGGCTCATCAACACAGCAGTTGGAATTGGAGATACCAAACTGCGTTTAAAAATAGTCACAAAAATCAACTCACTGTGGATAACAGACTTAAATCTAAGGCTTGAAACTATAAGAATTCCAGAAGAAAATGTTGGAAAAACTCTTAAAAGATATCATCCTAGACAAAAAAATTTATGAAGATGACTCTAAAAGCAATCATAGCAACAATAAAAATAAATAGATGAGACCTGATCAAATAAAAAAGGTTCTGCACAGCCAAGGACACAATCAATAGAGCAAACAACCTATAGAATGGGAGAAAACATTTGCGTGTTATACATCTGATAAGGAGCTGATAAACAGAATCTACAAAGAACTCAAGAAAATCAGCAAGAAAAATCAAACAATTCCATTAAAAAGTGGGCAAAAGATGAACAGAAACTTTTCAAAAGAAGATAGACTAATGGCCAACAAACACATGAAAAAATGCTCAATGTCTCTATTTGTCAAAGAAATGCCAATCAAAACCACAATGAGATATCATTTAACTCCAGTGAGAATGGCTCTTATCAAAAAGTCCCAAAACAACACTTGCTGGCGAGGATGCGGAGAGAAAAGTACATTTATATGCTGTTGGTGGAACTGCAAACTAGTACAACCTCTAATGGAAAGTAGTATGGCAATACCTTGAAGAATGAAAAGTAGATCTACCATTTGATCCTGCAAATCCCACTACTAGGCATTTACTCAAAGGAAAAAAATACATTTTATAAAAAAGACGATTATGCTTGAATGTTTACAGCAGCACAATTCGCAATCGCAGAGATGTGGAATCAACCCAAATGCCCATGAATATATGAGTGGGTTAATAAAATGTAGCATGTGTATTCCATGGAGCACTACTCAGCCATAAAAAAATGGTAATCTAGTATCTTTTTTAACAACTTGGATGGAATTGGAGGCCATTCTTCTAAGTGAAGTATTGCAAGAATGGAAAAACAAATACCACATGCACTCAGTACTAAATTGGAATCAATTGACCAACACTTCTGTGCACATATGGAAGTAAAATTCAAGGGAAATCAAGTAGGTGGGAAGGGGGGGAAAAGGGGATAGGTAAATTTACACCTAACAGGTACAGTACACACTAACTGGGTAAAGCGCACACTTACAACTTCAACTCAAACTGTACAAAAGCAAATTATATAACCAAAATGTATGTAACCCCCATAAAATTCTAAAAAAAAAAACCGAAAAACAAAATGAGCGGAGGGGAATAAATAAGCTCCTGTCTCTTCCTCTTCCCAACCTTATCTAAGCCCAATTACCTCCCAAAGGCCCTGCCTCCAAATACCATTACATGGAGGGTTAGGGTTCAATGTAACATATGATTCTGGGGGGACATAAACAGACGGAAGTGTTTTGTATATTCAGTATATCAACGTCAGTATCCTGTTTGTAGTACTGTACTATAGTTCTCCAAGATGTTACCATTAGTCCCTAGGATCTCTCAATGTTATTTTTCACAACTATAGGATCTCTCAATGTTATTTTTTAAGACTATCTACAATTATTCGAAATAAAAATTTAATTAAAAAATCAAACTCAATGTTACTGGTTCTTACTCCCCTCAACATCTAAAGAAAAAAACAATTTATTCTGGCAGAGAAACAAATCTCTTTAGTCCACTTCTGATAAATCTTTCAAAACTATCATTTTTCCTTTAGCCCTACTATTTTGTTTTAGGTCCTTATCCTCTTTTGTCTAACTTTTTTGACTCTAGTATCTCCTCTTCTCAATTTTTCCCCTACACTCAACTCAATTTGGTAAAGTTATATCTACTCTTATGCTTATTCTGTGCCAGGAATTGAGTTAGGTTAGAGATGTAAAGGAAGTCTTTGTCTCCCCACGATCCAGTTTGAGAGACAGATAAAAAAAAAAAATGTACATTTTACTGAATTGTAATTCAATGTGATAAATTCTCCCAAAGAGGCATGCGTCTAAATTATGAAAGAAGAGGAAATATTTAGTTCTGTCGGGAAAGCATGTGGCATTTTATCACTTACTGAGAGAGAATACCTTTCTACAGCTCATATTCACTTATTTCATCACTTTGCGTAAAAAGTTGATAGTGATTTCCTCCGTGCTAATGCATATAGTACTTAAGAAAAAAATAAAAGACAAGAAATTACCTAGAATTCTATTTCCTCATTGGAAAACATTTTCCTGTAGTTTGGGAAAAAGAGCGAGCAAGTTCTAAAGGATTTCTTGCCCTTTCTTTACCTTAAAAATAAGGATAAAAAAGGCATAAAATTTGGAATAGATAAGCCATATAAAATTAGTAGGATGCAATTATAAAAGGTTCTGTGGCTAGGATAATTAAAGCAAAAATTAAATTTAAAATGTAAGTTTCTTAAAGCAAACTTGGACTGGCTGAGCCTAAATGATATTTCTCTATGCTTCGATCATTTTTAGCAATGAAGAGATAACATTTTATTGAAAATAGATATCAATCATGGGGCTTCTGTATTATTCTACTGTAATTTTAGTCATGTTACAATAAAGCACATTCAGTTAATAATTTTACATTTTTAAATTTGTAAATGGTAGACTGCAATATAAAAATAATTGTTTTATGATCAGGACACCTCTTTTATCCACTTTCTTTATTGTGTGACCTTGATTAAAAAATGCTCATCAAAAAAAAATGCTCATATTCTTGCAAGGGAGGAGAAACAGGGACAAATAATTATAATTAACCAATCTATTATTTGTAGGTTGTTGAATCAAGACCATGTTGATAAGGAACAATCAACATTCCCAAATGTATTTTCATCCCTCACAACAAAACCTGAAGGAGAGAAAGAAAATAAAATCAGGCTTCCTAACCTTGCAGGCTGTTTGCTAACTTTAAAGAACACAGTCCATTAGGTGGCAGTTAAAGGAAAAAAATCCAGTATGTGGGAGGAAATAATTACACTTGAAAGACAGCAGGCTTTATGTTCAGAGAGGTAATATGGTGCATGAGCAGTAAGTTTTTAGATGCAAGGCAGATAAGGTTAAATTCAAGTCTCTGAATTTACTAGATGTTTGATTTGGGGAAAGTTACTTGAATTCCTCAAATATCAGTGCTCATTTAATTGAGGGTAATAAAAGTACCTACCAAATGGGGTGATTACTCAGATTAAATGACAGGCAGGTAGTGCTTAGCAGGGATTTTAAAAAAATGCTCAGTAAATGTAAACCATTATTATTACTATCTTAAAAATACATGTGTTCTTAGGAGCTACTGCACTAAGACTTCAGTATTCCTGTTTTAGATGTGATCAGTCTATAAGACTGAAGAAGAGCTTGCAGGACATGGGACCACCATTCCATGCGTAAGATACACTACATTCTGGCCAGCATCTTTTAAACACTTCATTCTTAATTTTTCAGTAAAATGTATTTTGGCGCTTTCGTTTTTTTTTTACTTGAAAGGAACAATAAATGCCTTGTAGACAACCCACAGCCAAAGTGCCTACAATAATAATTAACTTTTGAGACCAGTTGCTTTTAAAAGAGGCTATTCCTTGACTTTAATTTAATGGCTTCTAAGATATTCATAACTAGCAGGAAAAGAATGGAGCAGGTAGCCAAATACCATAGTTAAGATCCTTCTTTGAAAGTAACACAAGCAGATCATCTCTAAGAGCAGCTTTTTTTTTTTTTTTCCCTAATGAGCCTTACCTTTCACATCCTTAATTCTTTGGTTCTTAAACTTCGGAATACTCTCAAGTTGTTTAACGAGATTCATAGGCAAACTAGAATTTCCAGAAACAGAAACAGGCACAATGGTTTGACCATATTCACTTAAATCCATCGTCCTGATAGGATCTTCATGTGAAAAGTCATGAGAACTCAAGAGTAAGGCAGAGGAACCTAAAAGTCCCAGTATCTGTAGCAAAACCAGTTTCCAGTTGCGCCAACTGAACATCACCCTCTTTAGGAACATGGCATAGAACTGCTGGTTGTAGAGAGAACACTAAAGAAAGAAGAGAGAAACATACCATTACAATAGTCATAAACAGTTCATTCATGTTGAAATTCATGCTTTGAAATTTTATGATATGAACATATAAAAGTGTTATGGTATAAACACATAGTTTATATAAATAAATACTTGGAACAGAACATAACCATCACAATAATATGATCAGTCTATTCTTTGTATAAGGCAGGGGTCAACAAACTAAGGCCTGACTTTGTAAACAAAGTTTTATTGGAACACAGATATGTCCATTTATTTCTGTATCACCGTGGTTGTTTTTGTGCTCTAATGACAGAGTTGAGTAATTATGACAGAGACCAGATGGCCCACATGCCTTCAATATTTGTTATCTATTCACACAAGGTTTGCTGACCTTTGCTATTATTAAATAAAATGTTTAAGGCTTGGCTTTAGATATGACACACAAAATCTCAAAAGGAGGATTTTCCTCAGACTCCTGACTGCAAAGAAAATTTCTTCTTTCTTTATAGAAGAAATATATAATCAGAAGGAGAATGGAAGAAATGTTTGGCAACTCAAAGAGACTTCCCATGCAGAAAATCATACTGAATAGGGAATGATCCCTTATGCAGTAACGATTTCCACTGCAAAAACTTAAAATACTTAAAGTATTGTGCACGCTTTATTACTAAAAATCAGGTTTACTAGTACCTTTACTCTGGCTTCAATAAACTAACAAATTTTGGGGTTACTAATTTGGAAAAAATATATATTCTGAGACAGAAAAAAAAGAACCAAGGCAAAAGTAAACAGCTTATATCTTTATCCAGAACCCATTGCTTCTGCATTAGAAAATTAATTAGGTTGTGGTCCAGACTACTTCACATCTGCCTGACAAAATGTGCCTTTTGCACTCCAACCAAGTATACACCATGTTTTTTAGTAAAGGTTCTCACCCCAGCATTAAACCTAACAGGAGGGCTTTCATTTTGAGGGGGAGAATCTGCTTTCTCAACATTACTTGACACGTTTATATTCTGGTTCCTGATGGAGACTTTGCTCATCTGTATGGGAGGCTGCATAGATTCTGTATCTGTGATTGAATCTTCCATCTTGCCGACCCTATATTAAAAAAAAATGTACAAAGCATTTTACTTCAACTTTATCCCAATATATCTTGTTTGGAGAATATGAGTTGCAACCCCCAACTCAGAAGGCTCCTTGGTTTGCTCACTGCCTGGCAGGAACATTATTTAGAGGCAACGTGGTTAACTAGGGCATTAATAGAACAATGGCTCCCAAACAGCCCCCATTGCCGTTAAATTTCTATTGTGTGAGATCTGAAAGTTTGGTGAGTTTACAAAGGGAACTAAAGACATGGTCCTTCCCCTCCAAGGCTTTTCTTTTCTCTATATATTGTTACCCACTTAAGGAAAACTTCTTCCATGGTAGTGACAGAGGCACCAAAGCTAGCAATGCCCAACTCTTTTTGTCTTTCTTCCAGAGCAGTAAACAGAGCTTCAAATCTAAAAGTAGAAGAGGAAGAGAAAAAGCTATCACCAAACCAGATGATTTTCATATTTATATCTTTTTATTCTAAATTGATTTCCCCTCAGCAGTGGGGAAAATGTAGATCATTCTTCACTTTGATGCTTATTATAATTTTATGCCTCCGGTAAATCAGACAGGTGGGACAAATGGAGAGAAAGAAACTAGTATATTGCTATAAGCAATTTATTTTCTGAATTTTGTATAATGCACACATATTAATTCCATAAATAAAAGAAAAAGAAGAAAATATGGGTGAATCCACTCGACTTAGTTCTTGGATACACATCTTGTTGGTCTTCTAATACAATTATCAATAGACTCCATGTGTTAATAACTGTAGTTGACATGAGTTATCTTTTCACACACATATATGCTATGGTTCTTTATTACTCAGTAAATCAAAAAAAAGAAAGTAATACTCAATAGGAAAAAAAGACACTTAAAAATAGAAAATAGAGTAAGTGCAATAAAACTTGAAGTCTTAAAGAGAACCATGTGCTTAAATATCCAGAGAACTCTCTAGAAGTAGAGCCATATGTAATGTGGAGACATCAAGTCTCTTAAAGAACAGTTTTCAGGGGAATATCTTACAGTGTTCAAAAGATTATTTTTGTCAGAAGCCTCCAGTTCTCAAAATCATCTCTGTCACATTCCCAATGAGGCAAAATTGAACCTATCTTCACACGCTCTGAGTGTTAGGGGAACTAAAAACTGCCTCTTTTGGAAAATTTACCAAAATTTCCTCAATATTCAAGCTTAAATTCTATCTAGTATTACACAGTAGCTCTAATCTTACACTTTGAATTATGTAGATCAGGTGTGATCCCCCTACCTGACAGCCTTTGACAGGTTTTATGTCCATTCCCTCCTATGTTTTTTCATTCCCACATCATGGCTTTTCAACCAGGGTTCACCTGTATCTTCTTTTTCTTTTACTTTAGTCATGAAATTATTATGTGTGCATTACAGAAAATTCAGAAAATAAAAATTATCGCAATGCTATCCCCCACAGTTAACCAATGTTAATACACTGATATTTTGTCATAATCATTTTTGGGTTTTTTTGGCTTTATACAATATATGACAAAATTAGAATTAAACTTTGTACTGCTTTAAAATGCATTAACATAGCACAAAGTAGTGATAAACCAAATATCCATCAACAGTTTAATGAATAACGGTATGAATATTTGATAGAGTAAGATCTAATTAAAATGTAGTATAGATTTCTCCACACTCATTTTATAAATGAAGAAATCCTACAAGTTCTGACACAGAAAGTTGACCGAAAAATGCTGAGTGAATAAAGCAAGATTCAGTACATTGGTACAGTAGGATTACGGTAGGATTCTATTTTTGCAAAACTATTACTATTGTACACATGTCAATATATGCATGTAATGTTCCTGAACACACTCTTCTCAGAGATTATTTCTATTGAGTGATTATGTGAGACTTTCACTTTCTACTTCATATACTCCAGAAATAAATAAGCTCTTTAATTTTGTCATCATGCAACCATATATAGATTAGCCAACTCTAGGTTCCTTAGTAATGAAGTAATCAGTAAATAAAACCAAATAATAATAATAAAACCAATTTTATGAGCCAGTCTTATTATAAAGTTATATTATGAATCTGACCAGAGTATACCTGTTTTTCTAATTATGTAAGTTTCTATATCTGTAATAGACCTGTTTTTCTAATCATACAGGTTTTATTTTATATTATATAATATATATTTAATAAATATAAAAATTATATAGGTAATATATATAATCTTTGGGGGGAATATGGAAAGGAAAAGAAAAAAGATCTGACTACCCCAAGTGTATCCCTGTTAACACTTGATGTATTTCCTTCTATCCATTACATATAATTTTAGATCATTAGTTTTTTTTTGTTTTTCTTTTTTTTTGGAAACAGAGTCTTGCTCTATTGCCTGGGTAAAGTATAGTGGCATCATCACAGCTCACTGCAACCTGAAACTCCTGGGCTCAAGCAATTCTCCTACCTCAGCCTCCAGAGTAGTTGGGACTACAGGTGCCTGCCACCAGATACAGCTAATTTCTCTATTTTTTATAGAGATGGGGTTGGTTTCACTCTTGCTCAGGCTGGTCATTAGATTTTTAATATTATGTATTTTCTAAGGTATAACATATATAAATTACACAAATTGCGAATGAATTTTTACATATGAACATACCTGGATAGCATCCAGATGAGAATATTTCCAATATCCCACAAGGCAATTTCAGCATGCCCCTTCCTGGTCAATAACCTCATTTGTGTGCACACACACACACGCATACGCACACATACAACGTATGGTAACAGTTTAGGATTCCACAATTAAAGATTTGTTTTGCCTTTTCTTGAACTTCATATAAATGGCATCTTATAGTCTTTACTTTCTTGCTCACCGCAACGTCTGTGAGATTTCATCCTGTTGTTGAATACCCCACCAGAGTTCATTCTTTTTTATTGTTGAGTAATATTCATCCATATTCCTACTAATGGATGTTTTTTGGTTGGTTTTGTGTTTGGAGCTATTATGAATAAAGTGGCTGTGAATATAAGCATTCTTTCACGTGTCTTTTGATGGACTTGTGTCTCCTAGGTACATACTAGGAGTAAGTAAAATTACTGGGTCATAAGGATAAGAACATATTTGGCTTAGTGAAAATGACCAAATATTTTAGAAAGAGGTTTTACCATTTTACGCGTCTATCAACAATGAGATCCCATTTCCACGTTCACATGCCACAGTCTGCCTTTTTAGTTTTAGCCATTCTGGTGGGTGTGTAGTGGTAATGTCATGTTCTCTTCTTATTCTTTGTAATTTTGTATCACATTTCTGGGAAGAATTTTTGACATAGTTTTCTCTTTAACTAATTCTATTATTTTCTGCCGTAATTATTTGCTCAGTTTTTTATTAGCCAATCACAAATTTTATCTCATTTTTCCTCTTCAAAACTGCTTGGTCTAGGGTCTAGATTCAGCGTCCTCTTTGATTGAGATTTTAAATCAGAGAGTTTCAAAAGTTTTCTATTTTTACAGTACATTTATTTTCAGAGTTGACATTTATTATGATTTCTCAGTGTGATCCTATTCTTCCAAAATGTGGTATCTTTTCTGTAGTCCATTCATTTTCTCCCATCCTTATGAAAATATACTAATTTCTCCAGGACTGAATTCTAATCATGTAAAACTTTAAGAGGGAATTCTGTCTAAGACTGAGGTGTGATTCTGCCTGATTCAGTGATCTGTCTTCTAAGTTCTCGTTCTGGTGTTTTCCCCGCTCCCCTGCCCATAATCAACTTTGGGATCACTGGTGCCAATTCGTGATGTTTAAAATTAAAATGAGATTGGCGTTTATTTCTCCAGTTTTCTAATATCATGATATAGACGGAAAAACATAGGTTGTGGAGATAAATGGGCCTATGTTTGATTTCATCCCATATCACTAATTACCATTTGATTTAATCTTTTCATTTCATTTACAATTGAGTTAATGTTACTATTTGATTTAATCTAATATTACAAATCATCATATCATTTGTAAAAAGGTAAAATAAGTACATTTTATATTCTCATTTGTCACAATGTTATTTCACTTTAATATTTATTCCTTTACAATCACTTTATAGAGATGTGAGAAGCTCATATGTACTTCTTCCTAGCTTGGAGGCTTGAACTTATTTGCAGCTATGAGAATCACCCTGAAAATCTTTCTTTCTTTTATCATGTCTTTTAAACCAAAAGACAATTCTCTTTGATCAAAAAGATTGAATCCAAACAAGAATTGAGGAATTTTGCTTCCTTGATGACAGCACTGAAGCTTCTTTTCCTTGACATTCTTGGTCAAGATACTAACATAATTTTAGATTTTTCTTTTTCTTATTGCTGTATCCAAACTTTAAAATTCCATGCCTTTAATGCAAGTAGAAGAAGAAATCAGGACACTTCAAAAGAGGCATTGCCAAAGCAGAACTCATCCAATAAGATTTCATCTGGACCTATCATGTTCACATTCAATTTTCTTTCTATTTATTCCTGATTAACCTGCTGGTCCTAATCTCAAATACTAGCTCTGTTTTTGCTCTGCCACATACATTTTTATAACTCTCATATATCTTTCCAACTTTGCTGCTCAGGAGCTAACCTTGTTCAACACCCCAAACTCAAAAAAAAAAAAAAAAGAAAAAAGAAAAAAAAAAGAACGATGATGTTACCACTTTTAAGACTTCCTTTGAATAACCCATTTGGGGTGCTAACCATCTCATTTTTTTCTCTCATTATCTTAATAGTTCCCTTCACTCCACTCACCAGGAGTAATTTTTACTTGTCCAACAACATACCATCAGTCATCACCAATTAACACTAGCAAACTGCAGCCATTAGGTAGCATCTCTCTCTGTAGTGTAGGATTTTTATCTTATTAAATAAACTCTACTTGCTGAGCCTGAAGAAATTAGGAAAAGTAACAATGATTTCTGCCTATCTAAAAATCATCCATTTAGCACTTTCTGGATCCATACCTGTATACATACTCTTTGGGAAGAATAAATGATAATTCAGTTCCAACATTGTTCTCCAAAGTGGCTGTTGGTGTATGATAATGAATCAATCTTGAGATTTCTTCAACATCACAATGAGGTTCCTTCACCAGGACTATATGGTATCCCACACCTGAGAAAATCCATTTAGAGAAACAAAACAATTTTGCACTTCCCATACTCTTGTGAGACCATACTAGACTTTCCATGGCTTGGTGAGTAAGAAGAAGATAGGACGTGTCACAAATCATGAGAATCTAATAAATATTTCTTTTATAATTTCATTATTTTTTTAGGGACTGATAAGGATCCGGATTGTATAACAAGATAGAGTGAAGATAGTATGGAAAGCCTCTGTTATCTGCCTTCTCATCCTATTGACATTGAAATCTGAGAAAATGAGGTTAATATTCATTAAACAGATATTTATTGGGTGCCTGTTATAATACACTCCAGGCAGTAAATAACTCAGATAAAAATTCTATCCTTCAGAGATCTGAGAAATCTTCCTAAAGCACTTTGTGTTTTCACTAGGTACCCTTCACTGGCTTTCCTGAAGGTAGGGGTGGTATAGGGGAGCAGATAAAAATCCCTCTGGGGCACTCCAGAACTTTGTGGAAAATACTGATGTAGCATTTTATTCGCAACATCAGTCATAAGATAAAAATTACAAAACATGCAAAGAAATGAAAATATAACCCCACCCATCAGAACAGGAAGCTATTATATTTGGGCCTGATTCAAAGCAGTGTTGGGGACAAGAAAGCTGTGGGAAACAGAGGCAGGGGACTTTTCCCACTGTGGTGTCACGCATAGACAAAGACTTTAAAACAACCATCTTATCTCAATCGTTTGTAAAGATCTAAAGGAAGACATGGAAAAAGCAGGAAAACAATGTATGAACAAAATGAGATTATCGATAAAGAGACAGAAAGTACAGAAAGGAAGCAAAAAGGCATGGAGCTAAAAAGTACAAAAACTGAAATAAAAAAATACACTGGAGTTGTTGAAAAGCAGAGATGAGCAAGTAGAAGAAAGTAACAGCGAACTTGAAGACGGAACGATTGAAATTATATATTCTGAGGAACAGAAAAAAATAATGAAAAAAAGTGATCAGTGTCTAAGGGACCTGAGAGACAACAACTGACTGACATGTGTATAGTGGGACTTCAGACGGTGAAGAGAGTGAGAAAATGGCAGGAAGAATATTTGAAGAAATACCAGCTTAAAACTCCCCAAATTTGATAAAAGACACGAATCTAAAAACCCCAGAAGCTCAATGAACTCCATGTAGGATAAAATCAAAGAGACTCACATCAAGGCACATTATAATCGAACTATCAAAAGGCAAAGAGAGTATCTTGAAAGAAGCAAGGGATCACACGTCACACACCAGGGATCTGAAATAAAATTACCAGTTAATTTCTCATTAGAAATCTTGAGAGCCAGAAGGCAATGGGTTGATATATTCAAGGTGCTGAAAGAAAAAACTGTGTGGGTGATATTAGGAAGACGGAGAAATAGGAAGCCCTGGACCCTCCCCTTCCCCACTACAGACACAAATTTAACAACTGTTCAGTTTAGATTTTCTTTGTGAGAAATCCAGGAACTAGTTAATAGGCCCTTGCACTCCAGGCAAATACAAAACTAGCCATATTGAAACTGGTTGAAAAACTCAAGATACTGTCTTGCCATAATCTCTACCCCAGCATATCATCATACAATCAGGACAAAATCCACAGCTCCCAGCTTCTCCCTGGAGAGGTAAAGAAGTGCACCATGCATCCAGTGCCCCAATATTCTAGGAACCAAGCTGAGAATTGGCTTCTGCCTGTCTTGGAGTGCTGTGAAAATATGGCATACTTCACCCACCTGGGGCCAGTGAGAACAGAGGCAGTGATCTGGGCTGGCAGTCATCCTAGCAACTCCTCCCCCGCCCCAACCACAGCTCACCACAGAGCTTGTTGAACTACAGCCCCTAGCTTCTCTCTTGGGAGGTAAAGAGGTACACAGTATATCAAACACCCCAACTTTTATAGGGGTTACAAAGAAGACTGGATTATGTCTATCCTATCTTAGATCCCTAACAAGACATAAGATACAGTCACCTGAAGCCAATAAGAGCAGAGATGGCACTTTAGGCTGTCAGTTGTCATAGTGACTTGCACCAACTCGGCACAGAGTGAGTGTATGGAAAACCCTAGTTCCAAGCTTATACCTGGAGAGTGAAAGAGGTACACAATGCATTCAATAGTCCAATTTATCTGGCACTGCTTGGAGAACTGGCTTCAATCGGACCCTGCATACTCTAGATGCTTTGGAGCTACTAAAAACAAAGAAAATGAGTTGGGCTAGCATGAAAGTTTAGAGGCTCCCAGAATCTCAGTCCAGGATGATTGGGGAGGGTCTCCTCCAATACAAGGCCAGTCTATGAAGAAAGAGATGGCTATTTAGTTTAATGAACACACTTAAACATTGTGAATCAAGGAAAATGAAAAAACAGGGAAATATTTTCCAAATAAAGTAACAATATAAATCATCAGAACTGAGCCTAATAAAATGGAGAGAGATAATTTACCGGACAGAGAATTTAAAATAACTCATAAAGATGCTACCTGAGGTCAAGAGAACAATACATGAATAAATTGAGAATTTCAACAAAGAGACAGTGAAGTTTTAAAAGTACTAAGCAGAAACCATGGAGCTAAAAATACAATAACTGAACTGAAAAATTCACTAGGTGAGTTTAAGAGTGGACTATATCAAACAGTAGAAAGAATCCGCAAACTCAAAATAAAGTCATTGGATATGGAGCAAGTGAAAATCTCAACTATGTTGATTGATATAAAATATTACAAGCACTTTGGAGAATCTTTTACTAGAACACAATCTTTAACAAAATACTCCAATACTAAGTACCAAAATACTCCACTATTAAGTATTTTAATCCAAGATAAATTTTTACTCAAGAGAGATTTCTTTGTAAGTTTATGGCACATTTGTTTATGATATTTAAAAACCAGAAATGACCTAAAACAACATAAAAATCCATGAAGATTAGATTGTATGTACTATTGATACATGCAACAACATAGATAAATTGTAAATATATTGTGCCAAAATAAAGAAACCAGGAAGAAAAAAACATGTTGTATCATTCCTTTATATGACACTCAAGAACAGGCAAACTAATACATGGAAATAAAATCAGAAAGTAGTTTCCTCTAGGAGAGATGAACTGATGGAAAGAGGTTCAAAGCAACTTTCTAAAGTCATGGAACTATTTAATGTCTTATTTTTCTTGTAGTCAAATAAGTACATAAAATTGTAAAAACTCATTGAACATGTAAGATCTATCTATTTCACTGTATATAAGTTATACTTCAATTTAAAAAAAATCTTCCTTGATAAGAGCATTTCTTCTACAGAGGAGAGATGGAAAATGGACAAGTGAAAATAAGTTTTATATTTCATTAAGTTAGTGTTTAAGAAAAAAACATTGAAAGAAACAAGAAATATTGAAAATGAGGTGTTAAAATTTTATTTAGGGGGTCAAAGAAGACCGATGCACAGGTAATTCTAAATAAAGACCTAAAAAAAGGTAAGGAAGCTATTAGGACATGTTTGTATTTTCAATGTTTAGAAAAATTCTTCTTCAGATTCTAATAAATTATCCTGCTCATATAAAAGCAATTTAACACGGTGTGGCAAAAAGAAACAAGAAGCAGAGATATTCAGTTCCCTGTACTTCCCCTGCAGTCCATTAATTCATCACTTTAGCTATTTATTCATCAACCATCATCTATCTGCCCCTCTCTCTGTCTCTAATTTTTCTAAAGGCACAAATACATTCCAACAAATTACAATTTAAGTAGAAGTCATATGGAAAAAGTGAACATGAATTTTGGATAATATACTAAACATTTAAGTGAGAAATAATTTTGAATTTTGAAGAAAGTATGACCATTATTTCAAAGGGTTCACAGTTGAACCCTAATTAACAGAACAGAGGGAATCATTGAATTTTTTGGTAGATAGAAAAAAAACAATAAAACTTATGTTAGAAGAATATTATTAAGGAATCAATATCCTAAGAACAAGCAAGGGAGACAGACCATATATTTTTTTCAGGAAAATTGAAGAGCCACAGCACTTGAGGGATCCCTCGACCATGATGGCTATGCGGTCACCCAGGATATCAGCTTCGTCCATGTGGTGGGTGGTCAGTAAGATGGCACGATCCTGTTTATACTGCTGAAGGAGATCCCAGGTGACCCTCCTTGAGGCCGGGTCCATGCCGGATGTTGGCTCGTCAAGTATCACTACCTAAAGACCAGAAGAACTCCATGACCATTGTTATATATACTATGTACTGGCATCATGAATGTCTTACCAGTTTTCATTTGTTCAACTAAGCTAAAATAACACATTTTGGAAAAACTGAGTTAGGAATGCTGAAATGATTCCAAACCTGTGGCCATGTTATATCAACGAGGTTGATAATGTGAATCAGATTTTCATTTAGGAGGTTCCTTTTTAGAATGTTAGATCTAGATCAGCTTGCAAATTTGTGTCGGCTGATTATTTTCGACCAGTTGCAGTGTGCAGGGGAATCTCTATCTATCTATCTAGCCATCCATCCATCCATCTATCTATCATCTAGCTATCTTACCTGGGAGTCCCCTATAAGTGATATAATGATGGAGAGTTTGCGCTTCATTCCCCCACTCAGTGCCTTTGACAATGCATCACGCTTTTCCAGCAGGTTAAAAGCAGACAGCATGTTGTCAATTTCCTTAGGTCTTGTCTTTCCACGTACTCCTTTTATCTAGAAAGAAGAGACAGAGTTTGCATGTTGCTTCTGACTTTATTCCTAGAAATATTTTACAGTAGCTCTTTTTTTATCCTTGATTGTCAAATTTTCCTCTTTATTCTTCCATTTTTGGAGAAAATGGGGTGGGGAAAAAAGTTAGGAAACACCTGCATCAAAATGAAAAAAATTTCTTGTAAGAATAACAAAGGACTTGTGATTGGGTTGCTCCCACCTTTTGGCTTTTGTGAACAGCCAAACATTGGCGTATAGCGGCTCTTTTCTTACATCATCCACGTAGCAGTGTATTCCTTTTGCTTCTCTTTATGTTTAAAGAAAAATTCACGAAAATCAAATTTTGAACTTTATAAAAATAAGGATATCGATAGTAACCGACTTGAAGTACACGAATAGAGTGGATAAAAGGAAAGTGTCTTTGGCTCACCACACAATAGAAATGCAGGTGTTCTGCTACTGTCAAGTAATTAAACAACAGGTCCTGCTGGGGACATATGCCCAAAGATTTCCTAATCTGGACCATCTGCTTTGAGATGTCCTTTCCAATAATATAGGCCTTTCCACTGCTAGGGGGATAGAGACCTAGAATCAAGCAGAAGACATAACAGAACTTGGAGTTTGTGAGAGAACATGACAACAAACTGCTCATTAGCACTTCAAGTTTGAAAACTACATAGGGATTACTCATTAGCATTAGCAGCATCTCACACAGAAAAAAATTCTAGAAAATATGGGTTATTTTCAAGGAATGAAATCAGAAATAAAATATTTTGTGCTTTTCTGTTTAACTGTATTTTCTAATTTTCAATGAGTATGAATGAGTGCAAATGGCTTGGGTAACAAAAACACAAGAGAGTGTTATATTAGAACATTCCAGCATTGCCATTGGCCATTTGAAATCTATGAAGCATGGTATAAGCTTTGCATGACCTTAGACTGTGGGAGAACCTTTTAAAACCCAAATATACAGTTAATAAAACTGTTATGCTTGGAGAATTTAAATTTTACTTGGAGGAGATACACAGCAACTTAGAACAATTTTAAAATACTTACAAAACATCTATCCATAGCTGTGAAATGGGGAAAATATCACTTTAAACCTGAATCCTATTTTACAAACACGCAACTAAGAGGATAAATGTGTTCAGAGATGTCCGTTACAATGAGAGTGACCATATGTCCCAAATTACCCGTTGTCCAGCAGTCCCATTCATTTTCACATATAATTTAGAACTTTTTTTTTTTTTTTTGAGACAGAGTCTCACTCTTTTTGTCCAGGCTAGAGTGAGTGCCGTGGCGTCAGCCTAGCTCACAGCAACCTCACACTCCTGGGCTCAAGTAATCCTTCTGCCTCAGCCTCCCGAGGAGCTGGGACTACAGGCATGTGCCACCATGCCTGGCTAATTTTTTTCTATATATTTTTAGTTGTCCGATTAATTTCTTTCTATTTTTAGTAGAGACGGGGTCTCGCTCTTGCTCAGGCTGGTTTCGAACTCCTGAGCTCAAACAATCCACCCACCTTGGCCTCCCAGAGTGCTAGGATTACAGGCATGAGCCACCGCGCTTGGCCTATTTTTAATAAATTATTCTAATTTTAATTGATTTAAAATGAGACTGTTTGGCTGTTAATCCCTGTGACTTCTCGCTGTCTGAACCTTCTCTTTTTCCTCTTGGTCATTCCAGCTAAAGTTCTGTCAATTTTATTAATCATTCAAATAACCAATTTTAGGTTTAATTAATTTTCTTTAATGTTTTTAATATTCTCTATTTCATTAATTTCCATTCTAATGTTTACTGTTTCCTTCCCTCTAATGGCTTTGGGTTTATAATTTTTTAAGTGTCTTAAGGTGGAAGGTTATATAGTTTGAGAACTTTCCTTTTTTCTTAATGTAGGCATTTCCCTCTAAGCATTGCTTAAGTTACACTTTATATGTTTTGATATGTTTTGTCTTCATTTTCATTCAACTCAAAGTATTTCCTAGTTTCCTTTGCGATTGCTTCTTTATCCACTGGTATTCAAGAGTTTGTTGATCAATTTTCACAAATTTGTGAATTTCTAAAATTTCTTTTATATTAATTTTACTCCGTTGTGATCAGATACTATATTTGGTGTGATTTAAATCTTTTAAATTAATTGAGACTTGTTTTATGGTCTACTGTATGGTCTATCCTGGAGAATATTCTGTGCATAGTTAAGATGACTATACATTTTGTTGTTATTGGGTGAAGTGTTTTATAAATATATAAATAGTCCTGTTAAGTCTATTTAGTGTGTAGTGTTGTTCAAGTCTTCTATTTACTTGTTGATGTTCTGCTTATTTTTTTTTATCCCTTATTGAAAGTGGGGTATTGAAATTTCCAATTATTGTTTCTGAGTTTGTCTACTTTTCCCTTAAATTCTGTCAGCTTTTGCTTCACATATTTTAAAGCTCTGTTGTTAGGTGCATATGTTTTTAATAGTTATAAGTTACTGATGAATTGGCCCTTTCATTATTATAAAATATTCTTCTTTATCTCTAATAAGACTTTTTGTTTTAAAGTCTATTTTAGCTGGTATTTGTATAGCCACTCCAGCTTTCTTGCAGTTGCTTTTTTCATGATATGTCTTCTTCCATCCATTTATTTTCACCCTATCCATATTTCTGAACCTATGGTGCGTCTCCTGTAGATAGCACAGAGTTGGATCTTATCCATCTGACAATCTCTAATTTTTGTAATGGATTGTTTAATCCATTTACATGTAATATGGTTAGGGTTTTTTTGTTGATTTTGACAGCTTTTCTTGTTTCACTGGGGTGTGGGCCTGATGAGCCAAAAGTGGAATGTAATTATTATTTTTGCTTAAGAATTCAATGGTATTCTAAAGAAATTTCCATATGTAAGAATTTAAAAATTATTTCTTATATTTACCTACAATTTTATCATTTCTAGCTCTTCTTTTTTTTTTTTTTAAACTAATCTAAGTTTCCGTCTGGAATAATTTACTTTCTGCTTGAAAAACTTTGAATTCCTTGGCTCTCTCCACTCCCTTCTGGGGACAGTCCAATATATGGTATATGTTGGCGACTGTTCGTTGGTGGGTGAAAAGAATGTGTATTCTGCTGTTGTTGGGTAGAGTAGTCGATAAATGTCAACTGGATTCTGTTGGTTAACAGTGTTGTTAAGTTCTTAAAAATCCTTCTTGATTTCTATCTACTGGTTATATCAATTGCTGGGAGAGTGGTGTTGAAGTATACAAATATAATTGCAAATATGTCTATTTTTTCCAAGTCTATGAGTTTTTGCTTTGACTATTTTGATGCTATCCTTTGCATATATATTAAGAATTGTTATGTCTTCTTCATGGATTGATCTTTTTATCATTATGTAACGTCCTCTTCTCTCCATCCAAAAACGAATACTAATTTTTAAATTTTATAATAATTATTTTCAAACTTAAAAATAAGGTAGATTATTAAACTATGTATCACAGAAATCACCAAACTGTAAGCATCAAGATGATACACATAAGTTTCATTCTTTATCTGCCAGTTTGTGTGTGAGGATAACCTCTGAACAGAGTGGAACACATACCTGAGAGAATGGACAGAGTAGTGGATTTTCCTGCCCCATTATGTCCTAGAAGAACAGTGATCTGTCCCTTATATAAATTCAAAGACAAGTCCTTTACAGCTATTTTGGTAGTCTTGTGATGATGGAATACCTGTGGGGATAAAACTCACAAATATTAACTTTATCACGATCATATTGGAAGAACAAGCACTTGTATCAACCATTTATAGAAGAAAAAATACATCATCAATCTCATGAGGAAAAAAAAAATCCCAATCTCATGAAGAAAAAAGGAATGAAATGATAAAAAGGAAAAAAAAATCTGAAGGCATAACATGAGTTTTAGAATTTCATGGGAGATCTAAAACATTCCCTGGGAAATCTCATTCATTCCTGCTTTGTTTCGAGTACCATCTTGAAGCTTATAATGCCACAGTCGTCTTCAGTCAACATCTTTGTCCTAGTCTGGAGAACTTCCAACTGAAAACCTACACGTGGATATTCATCTTTAATTTCTTAGGTGTAGACTAGCAGTGCTTCTGCTTAAAATGTGAAAAGCTGGAAAGAACATCGCTCCAACTCCAGCAACAAGTAGAAGCTGAATAATCTACAAAATTTTAACTTTTCTTGAGCCCATCAGAGAAGTAAGGTTTGCAGGCAACCAACTAACCTGAAATTTAAGAGAGAGATACTTTCAAGGACAGATGGTACATGAGAATTTGTTTACCTGGAGCAGACAGAGGCAGTACATAAGTTAGTAAGAAGATTTTGGTTAAATTTTTAATAAAAATGAGGTGAAAACAGTTTAAGAAACACAACATTTAAATGGAAGAGTTGGGATTCAATCCCATGTCATTCAGAATTAAAGCATATTTTCTTTCCAATAAAACCTACTGACGGTGAAAAAAAGGTAAACATTTTGTGTAACAGACAAAAAAATTGTTACTTTTTTTTTTTTTTACCCCAAATGATTTAGGTGTTTTCTCCAGGTCTTTATACTTTCTTCTCCCTAGACCTAAGCATCAAGCTTGTAACTGCTTATTTGAAATCTCTACTTACATAAATATATAAAGTTTCCAAATCCAGAATAAAGCTCTTAATTTCCCAAACCTAAATTTAAGAATCAATCAATAAACCAACAGAGCAAACCCTCCGTCCTCCCGCTGGTATCTCCAATATCCATAAATTCTCTCACTGACCTCCATCTCCTCAGACCACAAAACTGAAAGCCACATTAGTTTCTTCCTTTTTCCTCAGTCACACACCCAACCTATAAACAAGTCTTCAACTGTGACTCCAAAATATATTTTAAATCTCTGCTTCTATTTCCAGTGCCACAAGCCTAGTGCATGCTGTCGTCGTATCTCACCTGAGCTGCTACGAAAGCCTCCGATTCATCTTCTTTCTTCCATTCATACTCCTCAAAACATCCGGAGTGGTCATGCCTGTCCAAACTCAGCCTGGCACTAGTCTTGAACCAAAATGTAAGTCAGATCATGCCCCCCTCCTTCATGAAGGCCTATAATAATTATCAAAACTTAAAATATAAAATTCAAGCTTTACCACAGTCTACAAGGCCCTCTGCATGATTGATATTAAGATGTATCTCCAAACTCATCTCATATAAACTTGTCTTTGCTTCCTTTAACTTTTATTTTCTTTTCATTCTTTGACATATGAAGCTCCTTCCCATCTCAGGGTTTTGAATTATTTTTCTGTCTGTTTGAATTTCTTGTCCCTAGTCTTTCAACTGTCTTGCTCATCTTCTTCATTCTGGTCTCAGGTACTGCCAGGGCACTATCGCAGGTTTGGGTTCCCAGGAAGCAGTTCTCAATTAGAAGATTAGAATGCAGTGCCAAAGTTGTCCAAATCAAAATGGAGTCACCTTTGGTTTTTTTTTTTTTTTTTCCTAAAACCCTGACAAATGAATCTTGGGAAGGCCACGAAGAAAGGGTTATCGTGCATAAATGTCTGACGTGGTGCTTGTTTTTTCATTCTTGTGATACTTCAAGATATGATTTTTTATTATGCACTTTATAAATTTCATTTTCATTTTTCTCAAAGGAAGCAACATGATGGCTATTACCCTTTTAATAGCATCTGATCTTTACCTTGGCATTTTCAGTAACAAACATTTACAATGAATTATAAACTAAACTTCAGTTCCACCAAGAATAAGAGATCTGTAAACAATACCTTGTGCAAATGTTGGATCTGGATACCGATTTCCAAATCAGTAGGTTCAGCTTCAAAATACTTGCTTTGGGTTGTCTCATAAAATTGTTCTGTTTCAGTTCTTTTCTTGTTTGGTTCCCCAAACCAGTAAGAGCGCTAAGAAGGGAATAAAAATGTAATCACCACCAATGCCATTGAAAAATAAAGCATTAAAAAAAATACTTCAGCCTGTTAACTTCTGTATTGAAATGGATTGCATAAAATTTCTTGGTATGAAATTCTGGAGCTAGTTGGCTATAATTGGAATACCCAGGGCATAAAAGCAGACTATTCTATTAAAATTGTAACTATTCAAGAGCCACTAAGGAAATCACTCATAGTAATTCAGCATTGTATTACTCTCTATCAGATGTTTTCTGAGCAACACATAAGCCAAATATAAAAACGGAAAATACTGAGAAGAGAGGGCAGCAAGATATAAACGCTTCCTTTTTTCCTGTGGTTCTGACTCTAAGAAGGAGATAAAGCAGGTGGTGTGTGCCCAGACATAACTAAATCTCTCCTTGTTAGCATCCAAAGACCCATCATATATTAATGCCTTTATGATAGAGTCCAATCATTTATGAAAAACTTTCTTGCAAAATGATGGGTTACTCACAATTTGTAAAGTTTCAGGCCATTATCTACTATTTCTTACATATATACATATACACACACATATATATATAGAGAGAGAGAAAGAATGAATTAGGAAAAGGCTAGTTAATTGGTATGGCTGGAGTGTAAATAAGAATGGTTCTTTCACTTCATCAATTGTAGACAGTGCAAAATTAATGCATAATAGCTTTTGTAGACATTACAAACCAGGTTCATAATGACCGTGATCTCTTATCAATAACAAGCATTAGAACTCACCAGCAAGAAAAAATTCCATGGCTTGGGCACACCATAGTCTCCTGGAAAGACAGCTTCTACATAGCAAGCCACAAGGCAATACAAGAAGGCATCAAATAAAAATATTCCCAGTAGATAGCCAAAAAAGAAGTCATCCAGTTTAGTTGATGAGAACATGTTACTCCAACTAAGTCCAATTTCTGAGACATAGCAGAAGACATTTAATTAGGTACCAACTGTGACTAAAGCAGAGTTATTCATTTACATAATAATTAAACAGCAAAGAGAATAATACGCTGACATTGTCTAGAGATTCCTATGGAAGTCAGGCACTTTCTTACACCCTTAGAATTTAGGTTGTCCCAGAGAACATTTGAGTAAGTAAAGTGCTCATGTAAAGTGCTCTCCATTATACCCCAAACAAGCAAATGATTAGAAATGAATGAAACGAAAATAAAATGTACCAAAAAGTCAGGAAAATAAGCTTTAAGAAAAATAAGATGACGTATGGGTAAAGATGGTGACTCCTCTTTCTCCACTCCTCCTCATGCTAAATGTTCATTTGAATCTATAATTTTGGAAAAACATAATCTTTGAAAAGTAGGGATGGATGCTTTCCATAGGACAGAAGATTGGAAGATTTTTTGCATAGACACCATGCTGACGGAAAAAGGGAGCTCTTAAAAGCAGACTATGTCACTTTCTCCCCTGTCACTACACAGCAGGTGGCAACTCCAAAAGGAGTAAGAAGAGGCTCTGACAGATTTGCGTTCTGGAGAGAAGATGGAAGCATTCATGTGTATAGGTGGCGGTATAAAGTAGTAGAATTTTTTGAAGGATGCTTTAGCAATATTAATCGATATTAAAACTGTGAATATTCAATAAGATAGCACAGATATATCTACTAGGACATAGAAAAAAATTATGAAGTAGATACTCACGCTCTCCTTCCGAGTCGAGTAGAAATTTAACTCCCAGCGCCATTGCGAAATTTGAGCTGAGACAGGCAGTCAGCTTCTGGGTGAATGTCATCTGTTTATAGTAGAAAGGGAGGCCACTAGCTGGAAAGTAGATGGCAAAAAAAAGCAAACCTCCAAAAGCAACAGCAAAGTTGCCTATAAATAAGAAGAAAATTATAAGGTCAATTTCAGCAGTCTTTAAAAGCTTAAAATACAAATATCTTTGTTTTATTATAAGAGTAGACTAAAATAAGCTCTATGAGAAATATGAACTTGTCCGTTTTATTCATCATTATTTCCTCCAACACATAATACTTGGAACAGAGTAAGTGCTCAAACGTATTTTTTGAATAACCAAAAGGCTGAAATAAAACATCTGAGAAAATAATTTTTCTAGAATTTATCATTCTATATGCAGTAACTATGAATATTACAGACCTTAATAAAAAACAAAGAGTGCAATGTGCACCACGCAATGGGATGGACATATTTGAAACCTGGACTGAGGGGGGGAGGAGGGGCAAGGGCAACACACGTAACCTAAACATCTGTACCC
>CAUYSK010080240.1:0-16483 GCA_963575035.1 Avahi laniger | reverse complement strand
GCAAAGAGAGCAAGTGCACACAGTTTCAGGGACGTGCCATCTAGCATTTCGACCCTTGGCAAAAATGCAAAGAAAGCAACTTTAACTTTGGTATGTGCCTGTCTCCCTTTCTCCTTCTTCTGCTAATACCTCATTTATTGAAAGAATAATACTGAAAAAAATGTGAAAATGAAATTATGTTTCAAATCCAGGAAATGATCTTTTCAAAGAACCAACTTTTGGTTTCATTGATTTTCTCTTTAGTTTGTCTATTTCATTGATCTCTGCTGTAATCTTTGTTACTTCCTTTCCTCTGCTAGCTTTGGTTTTAGTTTGTTGTTCTTTTTCTAGTTGCTGAAGTAGTAAAGTTAGTTGTTGATTTTCAAAATTGTGAGTTAGTTCTTTTCAAAGTGACATTAGTTAGTTCCTCCAATCACAAAGTTATATAAAAGATGAAAAATATTTTGTTAATTCTACTATTCAAAGAAAAGCCAGGTAATGAGCTCATATAAGTTACAGTGCTTTTTCCTCCATTATCCAGAAAGTTGCTCTACTCTTCACCAACAGAATCATATCTATATTTGCTAAACTACATACATATTTTAAAAATGCTTTTGGCATAAATCAATAATTAGATTAATTTGTGTTTTCATCGGCAGAAATAGAAGATTTATATAACTGTGTCAGGTCAGAAACGTCTTCATAAAAGCTATCCAGTCACATAATCATTTAAGTCATGTTAATTTGACTAAAAATGATTCCCCATATCATTGGCTTGTATTAATATTCTTTATGTTAATGTGCATAATATTCAGTATAAAATAACCAGATTTATTCACATTGTTATATTCATACGTATTACACTAGACGAACCTACCCATTGTTAAAGGCGCCCCTTTTTAAGTTACACGTTTAATGTATTATACTAAACTGAAACAAAAATTATGTAACAATCTTTATATAAAATATTTTAAGTATTTTAAGATCCATCCAAGAAATAACTAACTCTAAGGCCTTTTGTTTGTTATGGTTGATAAATTTATCTGGCCTCATTACTTTTTGTTGGATCCCTATATAAAGCAGTTTCTGTCAGATGAAAACTGACTGACAACCACAGATTAGAGAGCAGAGTACTAAAGGCAAGCACATTCTCTATATTCAAATGCCATTTCATGAACATGTGTTCCTCAACAAGGTCAACAGTTTCATTTTAATGTATGGAAGTATCTTCGTCCATTCAGGCTGCTGTAACAAAATGCCTTAGGCTGGGTAACTTATAAATAACGGAAATGTAGTGTTCATAGTTGTGGAGGCTGTGAAGTCCAAGAGCGAGCATCGGGAGATTCGGTGTCGGTGAGGAGCTGTTCTCTGCTTCACTGAGGTGCCTCCTAGATGCCGCCTCCTCATACGGCAGAAGGGCAAAATGGGCTCACAGGTTCCTTCAAGGTTCTTTCATAAGGGCACTAATCCTGTTCCCGGGAAAGGTCTGTCCTGGTGACTTAATCACCTCTCAAAGGTCCCATCTTCTAATGCTGTCATCTTAGTGATTAGATTTCAGTATATGAATTTTGGAGGAACACAAACACTGAGACCACAGCAAAAGTAACCCATTTTCAATGGAAACCTGACAGAGCTGACCACTTTCTTGATAATAGAGAAATCCAATAAAATACAAAAACCCCCACTGGAATATAAGCTCCACAGAGCAGAAATTTTTATTCACTGCAGTTTCCCTGTTTCTAAAACAATGCCTAGAACTGAAGCTTGATAAATATCTGTTGAATAATTTAATGATATATATGTTTAAATGGTGCTTGAATATATTTGTTGCAAAAGGAGGTCTTTATTTCACACTCAGAAATCATTGAATTGTAGATGCTAAACTAACCACTAACCAGCCCAATAAAATGTTGCTTTAGCTTTCTGTATGCTAAAAATACGTTGACTGGACATTTGAAAGAACAAAGAAAAAAGGTAAATTAAGGATGTAAAAAAATCCTTAAAGTCTTATTCTAAAGGATGAGATGGGCAGTAAGAAAAATGTGGATTTTTTTTCTGAAGCAAATAGTTTGCTATAGGGCAGAATATACGGTGAGATATTACAGAAATTCCTAAATCTTGTCTCTTAAATCCATTATCTAAATTATACAAAAATACTGACAAAAATACTCTTGCTATGGAGTATCAATGCAAAGCCCATAAGAGAATGCACACCCTGAAAAGAAGTTAACTGAATCAAAGAGTTTATTTATGATGACAATGAATTGTGACACAATCCAATAGATTTAGTTCTGAATCCCGTACAGTACTTCCCATTTTCTTTCCTCCTGCAATTAAAGGTGATTGTTACTGATGAAGAATACTTTTTTTTACCAAAATTTGCAAAGTACTATTAGGACTTTTAAATATCTGACGAATAATTAAACTTCTTTAAAATCAGATTTTCTAATATACTTATAGCATTTTCAGGCATGAATTTTAAAGACCCACTGTGCCACTGATGAAGAAACTAATGCTTTCCTGACTCATGTTGGCTCATTGGAAATACTCTGTGGAGGGCAGTGGGCATTAAGCAGGGGTCTGCTGTCTCTGTTCTGTTTATAATCTCCTTGCCACCACCCAAAAAAGAAAGTACTCTGGAAAAAACATGCGCAAGGTTAGCATTCATCAGATTTGGAGGATCGTGTTCTCTTTGTGCAAAATGGTGGTACCAGGAAGTGATTAAGAGCACAGACAGGAGTCAAACAATCTGCACTCAAATCCCAGTTCTGCCGCTTATTAGCTTTGTGACCTTGAGCCCCACTCTCTGCTCCCATAAAATGAGTAAAATTAGTGTATTTACTTCGAAGGGTTATTGTGAAAATCTAGTGGCTCAATACTGTAAAGGGCATAGAACAAAACCTGGCACACAGCCATTGGTGTGAGTATTTGCTATTGTTATGGCTTTCCTATAAGTTTAAAGTCTCTTATAACTTGAAAAATAAAAGGAAAGGAAATGTCATATAAAGTTAAATTTTCTCCACTGACTCTGATAATTGAAGACAGATGCTCTCTGAGAGGAAATTCTGCAGCAATAGATGCGCACTCAAGAGCATGTTTTGCACTAATATTGCTAGAGATTTTAAACAAGACATAATGAGGGTTTTTTTTTTTAATTAACTAGAAGAGTTTGTGTCTTGCATCTAGAAAATGCACATTTCGACTAGGGACTGAAGTATCTTCCAACTAAATTGCATTCAAGTTTAATTGAAATATATGCTCTGTCTTAGAAGTCACGGGAAGTTCAGTGATTGCTTAGCAGTTTCTCATTGGCTATCATGGGCATGATTTTTTTTTTTTTTTACATCCCTTTCAGTTTTGACTCACTTTGTACCATTTCATCTTTGGTAACAACAAATATTTACATCCCCCTCCCCCTCCCTCAACTCTCCTTTTGGGTTTATAGAGAATTCCTGTGCATTATATTTGATCCCCACACCACATAAAGTCAGAAAGTAGCTGCAGGGTGGGTGAAGGAATCGGGGAGCTGGGACAAAGGCCGGGGGCCAGTGGTGGGGCAGGGACCAGAGCCAGCCATGCTACATATCAGTAAAAATCTGTGTGAAAAATTTTAGCTGGACATATCTTGTTGTGTGTCCTAACCTGCTTCATTTTACATCTGAGGAAAATGAGTGGTTAAGGATTTTCTCCAAGGTTACATGGTAGAGCTCGGCCTTAAACTCTAGTTCTTGGACTCCGAAACCAGTTCTCTTAAAATAAACAATACTGACTTACCTGAGTAGGTATAATTATCAGAATGTCTTCTGGGGTTAAAGGAGTATGCCAACAATGGAACCAAAACCAAAATTGTTTTCCTATTGGATATAACCCAGGCTAAGGCAGCTGCTAACTCTTGTCTATTTAATTTCCACAAATGTTTTGGGTGCCTTCCTTTCAGTTCCCATCATTTCAGTTCAAAATAGTCATTAGTACATTCTGAGAGACATTACGGGTTACCTAGGGTATATGTGTGTATGTGTGTGTGTTTTCACAATCCAGGATAGGTGCACACGTACCCATATATTTGTATATGTATACATGCCCTATACTGTGAATCTTATTATTTTCTCTACATCTCTCCTGCCGTCTCCTTTATTCTCCTCCATACCTATGAGAAAGTAGACACCTGGCCATAGAATCATGACAGACAGTCTAGTGGATGTCTACCACATTCTGAAGGCAGCCAGAAGAAATGAACTATAAATACAATAGGATGGCATGATCTTAATAAAAACATTTTATCAGAAATGATAATAATTGTGAACCATAAAGAGCAATGTTTTAGCACAGAAATTGGGAAAAGAAGAGTAGCAACTTCTAGGAATAACAGAATCAGAGCTACAGGTTTTAATCGCAGCTCACCATGACTCACTTATCTGATTTGGGGTGTGTCATGGAACCACTCTGCATATTTATTTCCTCATAGGAAAAACGAGGATGATAATACTCACTCTACCTAATAGGGAAGATATTTGGACTATCTAATTAGAGATTGTAGAGTGTTATTAAAACACACTATGTAATTATTATTGGATCTGCATCTCATCCTATGTAATTCAGTGGGAATTTTAGTAATATTATTACCCCTTTAATTATGGCTGAAGGTTTTATATAAAGTTTTCCGCTTTCTCATGAAGTGGAATATGAACTCAGTGTTAAATATAGTAGTTTATTTTTTCTAACTACCTCTTGAGAAAGGATTACTGAAACCAATGAATAATACCTCTGTGTGGACACATCAAGATCCGTGATAGGATGTTCTCTCCTCCTTTGGGCCTCAATAAATTAGCTCCCTGACCCATTTCAGCAAACCCTTCTATAAAGGAACTATCATATTTAATTTTAGAATCAACACCAAAGATTTCAATGAGCTAATATTTCTTTGCTATATATAAATTGTGATCAAATCACCTTTTATAGTGAAAATATTAGACTTGAAATCATGAAGATCATTTAGTAAATAGAGCATTGGAACTAAAGATACAACTTTAGCAGTTAATGTTTGTATATTTGGCAAGCGATTTATTGACGTTATTCTTTTTCTTTTATTTTTTATTACACAAATTAAACTAAATAAAATAAAGGTTCTTAAAACTCAAAATGTAAGACCACAAAAGCTTTTCTAAATTGTAGAGTGTTGCATAAAAGTTACATTATTCTTATTATCGTTATTGTTTTGTCATTGATGCACCCCAAAAAGTGCTGCTAAGGGGCTATTGTCTATTTCTCTCTGTCAGTCTCCCAAAGGTCAAAATAATCCTTAATAATTGTGTGTCATATAAAATGGAATGTCTTGCCCTGAGTGGTAAGCTGCGGTATACTACAGAGGTCATGCTCCTCTATAGATATATCTCAGAATATGACTTACATAGAATTCAGAGAACACAAATTAGTGCAAAAGTACCTAAATTCAATATTTTACATGGACTCAGGAAGAGAAGAAAATGCATGGACTTCAAGAAATCTTTGCAGACATTTCTTATAAGTGAAGCAATTTCATTTGCTTTCTTGACTTTACAATCCAGTTAACATTCACTGACGTCCCAGAGCTTAGTGTTATCCAATTAAGGATGCAGAGAAGTGTCCGTGGGTCCACGTTGCCTGTCAGAGCAGAAAACTGCAGGGTCATAATTAAGGCTGTAGCCCCTGGGTGGCATCTAGCTTTTCAAACTAGGATTAGAGGACGACGAATGGAAACATGAAGGCAAGTGGGGTTTGGAAGCTGTGCCTCAGGTCTCACTTGAGTCTCAATCAGCCCATAGCTTGGTGATATCTTCAGAGGTGAGAGATATTGTTTATGGACCAACATAGGCTTAGTAATTTGCTTTCTCAATGTTTTTATAGATCTTATGAGAATGTTAACATATGTTTATTTACTTATTTTATAACTGAAGAGATTATTTACACTGGCATGCTGGCTTTACATGTCACTGGAGGGTCGTCCCCAGGTCAGGTCAAGAGATCAATGCAGGTATAAAGAACGAGCTCACTTAATGATTCACTCACAGTTCTTTACTTGGTTACTTTTAGACATTTTGGGTTTGTGGTTTCCTTCACACTACAAAAATCAATAGGATGCCAGCAACATTTACAAAATTTCAGTGGCCTTCAAAATTAGCCTATTAACACAGTCACTAGAAGATTTTAAAAGTACACATTTCTAGGTTCCACCCCCTAGAGTTCTGCCTTAATAGGTCTAGGGTGAAGCCTGAAAATTGACAAATCAGTTGTAGAAAACACTGTCCTATTCTTGCCTTGAGTTGCCCAAAATAGTATCATTGTCACCTTCTTCGTCACCACTATCATCACCATTTACTGACAGTGTATAATATGCCATACACTATGCAAAGTACTTCTCAGTTAATATTTAAAATCCTGATGGGTAGATATTTTACTCATTTAACAATAAGCAAACTGAAGAATAGGGAGATAAAATAACACAGAAACCAAATGGCGGATCTAGAATTTAAACCCTGATTGGTCCAGCTTCAGTTTTTGCTGCTCTTTTCTTTTCTCTCTCTCTTTTTTTTTTTTTTTTTTGAGACAGGGTCTCACTCTGTTGCCCAGGCTGGAGTGCAGGGCATCATAATAGCTCACTGCAACCTCAGATTCCTGTGCTCAAGTGATCCTCCTTCCTCAGCCTCCCAAGCAGCTAGGACTACAGGCATGTGCCACTGCATCCAGCTAATTTTTGTATTTTTGGTAGAATAATTTTGCATTTTTGACAGAATAATTTTGTATTTTTAGGGTCTTGCTCTTGCTCAGGCTGCTCTCAAACTCCTGGACTCACTTGATCCTCCTGCCTCAGCCTCCCAAAGTGCTAGGATTACAGACGTGAGCCACCATTCCCAGACAATTTTGCTCTTTAATGCCGCTTCATGTTTGAGTCTGAGCAGAAGTTTTTATTTCAGCAGCCTTGCTGTTGGCCTTTTTCTTCCAGCTTCTCTCTTGGTGTTCCATTGTATGGATGTATCATGATGTACTTAATCAATCTTTATGTATAACTTTAAGGTTGTTTCCAGTTTTTTAATATTATATATTATGAGAGATCAGTTGGGCAAGTTTCTGAATATTTCCTTAGGTTCAGTTCCCAGAAATGGAGCTTAGAGGTGAAGGATTTGTACATTTGAATACCCTGCCTTAGCCATTGTCCTTGGGTCTGTGGGGTCAAGTGACACAAAACTCTCCATGGCAGCTGGACTATCTTGAGTAGGCTTCAGCTTTCAGAACAAACAGTACATTTGCTGACATTTGAAATGCGATTAATAACTGAATACCAAGGGCAGTTCTAAAAGGTAAAAGAAATACATGAGGAGACAGAAATCCTTTATAAGCAACTGAGATGGGCATGTGGAAAGGTTTGTGGTTGCTGAGCAACCGTCAACAATCCAGAGCTCATGACGGGGGTTGGGGCTGGGAAGGTCTGAGCTGCCTCTGTGGTCACATCTAGATTCTCACATCTACTTTAACACCATCTGGTGTTATACTTCCTAGTCTTCTTCCAATTCCTTTCCTCATTGAGCTCCATTCTGGCCCCCTTTTAATGATCTGGCCCTAGTTGATCTCTTACTGGACTATGTCAGTTGTGCACGCAAATTGGAATTCTGATCATTGTCCCCAATAAATATCCGATAATTTATGGGGCATGTCAACCAGTACCTTATTACTTTGATATATGAGACCAGCACCTTCTATTATACAAGCCTTGCAATTCCCTAATTTTGGACCATAGCAGAAAGGGGATGGTTTCTTTTGCGGCAAAGAAGAAGAAAGAGAGCTGCAGTTAGGGAAAAGGCAAGGAAACAATTATCACGGGAGAGGAAAAATGGGCTTAGCTGAGGTGTGGTATCAATAGGATTATCTTTGTATGGGAGCACATTCATTCATTTCTTATTTATTTATTCATTCATTCATTGATTCTCATCTATTAAATACCCATAAAGAATAAGGCCGTTAGTCACTAAGAAGTCAAAGTTAAATACCTCCTAGTCATTGCTGTTAAGGCGCTCACAGTCTGAAAGATGAGAATCCAACATTTTTAGTAAGATCTAAACTTAAAAGTGAGGGGAAATGGTAGATATAGTTTCCAGTGCAAAGTTCAGGCTGGGAGTGAAGAAGCATGATAGCATGATTGGCCAGGGCACAGGTCGGGACTAAGTACAATAACATATTGTGGCGCCTGTTGGGTACCCTGAACACTGGAGATCCTGGAAATGTATCCTGGAATTGCGTTTGGAATACAGTCATTACATGTGCTTACAGAGTTAGTGCTTAACAGTGTGTCGCAGATAAGCTATCGAGCCAAGTGTTGCCCAGCGAGAACAATTATGACTTGACTTCATGAAGTTTACATCTAAATCAGTTAGTCATCAGAGCACCCAAAGGGAAGAAGAAATGATTTATTTGAAGTTTAACAAAAGAATCACAAGTAAAGCTAATAACAGATCTCTTAAGAAAGGTTGCAGAGTGAATTAGATCCAATCAGGTTGATTCAGAAGCCACCTACCTGGGCCAAGAAAAACTGCGTAAAACACAGAGGGTTAAGTGTCAACTGTGTTAAGTAAGCAGGTGATCTTCAAATTACTCATTAGTTCCTCTAGAGAAGCTGTACCATCTTGTTTAAAAACCCAGAGTATAATAGTCATATGGAAAGAATGACAGTGACAAATCAAAGGAAAATGTAACAGCTGAAATAGCATTGCAAAATTATGATAAGAAACAGATTACCCAGTGGAGATTGTGCCGCCAAAACCTGATATTGAAAAAAAAAAATTGGTATCAGTGAAGTTTGTGAAGAAGTACAGTATAAAATTAAATTTTAAAAAATTCAATTAAAATGTTTGAGCTTTCCTTTGGCTGTGGTCCTAACCCCTAGTTTTGTGATAACCCAGATATCACCAGCTATGTCAAAAAGTGTTATGAAATTCTGTATGCAAAATTAATTTACTAAAATAACTAGAAATAGGAAAATATACTTGACTGGAATTCGTGAGATCTGGATCCTGTTCTGGTTTTCCGGGAACTAGGACGAATTTGAGGAAAAGAATTCTTTTTCTGATCCTCAATTTTTTCACGTTTAAGTTAAGGGATCTGACTGGTTTATACAGTTCCACCTAATAATATAATTTTGTCTTTTTTGCACAACTTAGACTTCATATGTGTGTGTTGGAGAGAGGGGGTGTTTGTATCAGTGACTTGGAAATCAGAGTCCGGTATCTCTCCAATATCGGCAGCTCATTAAAACGTGCTAAATACCCTCACATTTTCTTTAGGAAAAAAGGAGATGAAAATTGTCTTGTAGCTGGGAAGACCCACGGAATACTCAACAGAAAACAAGCAGGGGAGGATTGACACACATCGAAGGCTTGAGGGCAGTGAAAACCAAAGTAACTCATGATGGCAGCTTCTCCTGCCTACCTTACTGTTCACTGAGAACCTCTGCATTTTTTTTCCCTTTGCTTTTCTGGGATCTTGTGACCCCTCAAATCATGTTGCTGATTACTTTAGCGCTGGCAGAAGGCGGTATTGTACCTCTGCTTTCACATGGTGTACAGCTAAACAAAAACTTTTGTTTTTTCCTGCTTCAGTTCTTCATAGGGCAGAACAATTGTTTTCTTGTTTTTAATTCGGAGAAATCATTCTAAGCGGCAGTAAAAACCCATCCCAGGCATGCAGAGTCAAGTGTTTTATAGCTGGCCAACATTTGAATGGATAGAGAGGAGGGTGACTTTTGGGTCAGGTATTAACCACGAAGAAACATTTGGATATTTCAACTATTGAATTAACTTGTGATGAAATACTTCAGTATGGGACATTGTGACAAGAAGTGTGCACACGTTTCAGTTGCCACCATTTCAAGCAGTTGCTCACAACACAACTGAGGTGTGGCACTGGTACCACGCAGGTCCTGTCTTGCTGATTGTTTATGGTAATTACACAGGAGGCGAACACGCAGAGCAAGCTGGAAAAATAAAGAGAGATCGTGAGCGGTTGGGGGGGAGTGGGGAGAGAAAGGGTAGTGGATACAAAGGGTGTGGTGTGTGTTCTGGCTCTGAAACCCAATGTCTGCCAGCCATGCAGTGGATATTAAGGTATCTGTACCATTAGAACTTCTAGAAATTCTGTGCAAGTTTTTGTTCCTAACTATTGTTTTTGAAATGCACTCCCTTAAGTATACATTGATATGGTAAATAACTGTTTTCCAATTTAAAGCAAAATAAGCTTATTCGTAGTTTCTCTTATTTGAATCCTTATGTGCTTATCAGAAAAACCGTTGTAAGTCATAACATCATTAGTTGCTATTTCCAACATTTTTATTTATTATTCTTCTGCTATCCTGCTAAACAGTTCTTTCCATAGCATCGGTCATTTTTAAAATATACATCTGAAAAACATTTCATGGTTTAAAAGATTTCAAAGCTTTTCATTTACAGTATTCTGATTTTTTAAGAAAGCCCAGTGAATATTCTATATATATATATTTTTTAAATTCATGTTGGTAAATACATATTACAGCTTTCAGGTGTATTTGGGAAATTTGTTAAACTGTCTGAGCGTCAGTTTTCTCAGCAGTAAAATGAGATTTGAATATCTCCTAAAGATTATTAAAAGGATTAAATGAGATAATGTAGACAAATCACCTAATGCAAACCTCGAGAATGGTAGTTAATGCAATTAATGAATATAAGTGTATTATTAGCCTGATAAACACAATCAAGTCTTTTTTTTTTTTGAGTCAGGACCTCGTCACCCAGGCTGGAGTGTAATGGCATGATTATTACTCACTGTGGCCTCAAACTCCTGGGCTCAAGCAGTCTTCCTGCCTCAGCCTCCTGAGTAGCTGGGACTATAGGCATGCATCACCATGTCTGGCTAATTTTTTAATTTTTTGTAGACATGGGTCTCACTGTGTTGTCCAGGTTGGTCTCAAATTCCTGGTCTCAAGCCATCCTCCCACCTCAGCCTCCCAAAGTGTTGGAATTACAGGCATGAGCCATCATTCCTGGCCCCAACTGAGCCTTCAAAATGTTTATTACATAGATATCAAAGGGTTCAAAGAATAATTTATAAATATGAATTTGGAGATCTGTGAGAGTTTCATTGTTCAACACTCTGCATCTATTCACAAAACTTATTCTCTGTGGTCAAGAAAGGCTTCTAGCACAAGTGGGTTGTAAGATAAGCTCTGTAAGATGAGTAGAAGCTAGGCAGCCTGGGGGTGCGAGGGCCCAAGAATAAACAAAAGAGGGGTGGGAATTGGGTCAGGGAAAGGAAGTAAACACATGCTAAGATTCACAAAGGCTCCCAAACTTGACTGCACATTGGAATCACCTTGGGAACTTCAAAAACATATCGATGCCTGGCTCTCATTTCCAGAGATTTTGGTTTAATTGGTCTGGGATGGACGTGATAGGAATGTTAAAGCTCTCCCGGTGATTCTAATGTGTGGTTAAGGTTCGGACCCAACACTCCACAGAGAAAAAATCAGGGAGCTACAAGAAAAGAGAGAGAAAGGTTAATGAGGAAAGAGGATAGACAGATTAGGATGGAAGGAGCAGACAATTCATGAAATGCTTTGCAGGTTGTGCAGTGCTATCCTATGCTGTGCTATGTTAAGGACCTTAAGCTTTATTCTAAAGAGAGATTCATTGGCAAAAAGGAAGTGATCAGTTTTGCTCACACGGGGTCAAGAGCTGATCGTAGGGAGAAAGACCAGAGGCAGGAGACAAGTTGGATGAGTTAGGGGTTGCCATTCTCCAGGCTAGAGAAAATGGTCACCTGTACCAGGACAGTTGCAATAGGTTGGAGGAAAGTAGAGTGATCTCAGATGCCTTAAGGAGGAAGAGCTGACAGAAACTGGTGACCTGACTGAAAAGCAAGAGTGAGGAAGGGTTTGGCTGGAGATCCTATTATTTGAGATAACCCAGAAGAAGTGGAAGTCTGGGAGAAGAAGATAAATTCAGTGTTGGAAATGCTGATTTGAAGTGTCCATTGGATGTCTAGGCGGAGGTGCTGGTAAGCAGCGGGACATGCAGGTCTGGAGCCTGAGAAAGTAGTGCAGTGAGTGTGCTGGATCCTGAAAGCAGGGAGCTGTGATCCAGGTCTCACCCAGACTTCCTTTCCCTCGTTCCCCTCCCTTCTTTGCAGCTCTGCAGGCTGGTGCACTCTCAACCCGAACTTCAGGGCCTGTCCTGACAAATCATCTTGCAATTTAGCACGCAGCATTATGGAACAAGCACAGGAGCGAAACGAGAGGAGGGCAGTTCATCACTGAAGACTCTAAGCACTGCTTCGTCACAGCTCTTTCTTTGGAGACGGTGAGATGCCGATACTGTGCAAGCACCGTGAAGCAAAGTCACATGAGACAGGGGCCCAGCGTCTTGCCTAAGGTGTGGGTTCTTGGCAGCTGTGTTTTTTTTCTCTGTGTCCTCTGGTCAAATCTAACTGGATGAAGGTAGCACCTGACCCCAGCTGGACCAATCTGATACTCTCTAGAGAATTTAAACTGAAAGATGTTTAATCACAGAGCCCTGGAAGGACAGTCAAAGGATGCCTGCTGCAGAGCTGCCTTGGTTCCTCTATTCTTGCTGATGGTTATTTGACTTTTGCTTGGATTTTGTGTGATAATGTCCATAAATTCCCATTGAAAATGGGAACTGTCCTAAATATACATTAACATAAAGCAACCATTACAAAATAAGGTAAACTTCTACTTTAATATTGTCTTGGAAAGTTGTCCATTAAATGAAAAAAAAAAAAAGCCCTTGAAAAAGCAACAGAGATGGTCTCATCCCACATGAAGAAAAACTTTGTGCATGTGGGTGTGTACACATGTGTATAAAATCAGGAATGATCCATAACCAAATTTTAATAGTAATTACTTCTACTGGATTTTGGATTGTACAATGAGTATTTAGTATGTTTTCATTTTTATTTTTTTAAAGTTTTTTTTTTAAAAAATTCCATTTCTCTTGATCTAGCTTGAATTGACTTTTCTAACTAATAATCAAAAGGGTCTTCACGTAACAGTCGAAGGCATGAAAATACAAAACGTCAAACAGTTTGATATTTATCAACTGTTTAGTGGGAAGTGGAGAATAGCAAGGCATTAAGTTGAAGGGCAGTCAAGCTCCAGAAAATGTGGGTCTTGTATGTGTCCCGGTTCACTTCCTTATACACATATATATATATATATATATATATATTTTTTTTTTAACCTCAGGTTTTAGGAATAATTGAGTGAGAATCATCCTTCTTACTTACAAGTATTTGATGATAAAGCCTCTAAAGTTTTCCAATTTATAAGAGCATAAAAGATTGTTTTGAATACTTAAAGCATTTTCCACTGAAATGTTTGAACCTAGTCTGAATTTAGTGCTGGTAGGAAAATGTTTGTGCTAACTTGTCCTTAAAATACATGTTTGCAAATGATCATATCAACTTCTAACTCTACAAGCATCTCCATTAATCTTCTATTTGACATGACATCTAGAAGAAAATGACAGCAACTCAGCAAAGGTATTTAAAGCATCTAAGCACTTATGGAATAAAAATGCATCTTCAATGAATGCAAACCCCCAAGGAATAAAAAAGTGATCTTATTTTTGTTTCAGTATGTTTACCATAATATACTGCCAACATTTTTAAATTAAGGATTTCCTCTCATCACTAAAAGGTAACACCCTAGTTTACTCACTAAAAATCTGTACCCTCACATTTAGATTCCATGCAGTTATGAATAATCCCTCAGTTGTACCACTTTAAAAATGATTTGATATTTTCAAAAAAGTAGGCATGTTCAATTAACTATGACAGTGATTTTTAGCCTATGTTTACTACAAAATAAAACACAATCAAGGCCAGGTGATGTGGCTCACACCTGTAATCCTAGCACTCTGGGAGGCCAAGGCAGAGTCTTGCTTGAGGCCAGGAGTTTGAGACCATCCTGAGCAAAAGCAAGACCCTGACTCTACCAAACATTGAAAAACTGTAGCTGGATGTGGTGGCGTGCACCAATAGTCGCAGCTACTTGGGAGGCTGAGGCAGGAAGATTGTTCAAACCCTGGAGTTTGAGGGTTCAGTGAGCTATGATGACACACTGACAGAGCAAGACTCCAACTCAAAAAAGAAAACAACAAACAAAAAAACACAAACAAACAAACAACCCCCCCCACCACCACATTCAGGAACATTTAGACAAAAAATGCAAAGTAAAATGAAAAATTACGAAGTAAACACTGATTTACCACCATGCAGGTTAGGAAATAGGACATTGCTGTTAAGAGAGCTCCTCCTCTCTGATGTGTTCCTTCCAGACTACACTCTCCTTCCTCTCCCCTGAATTGAACCCCTATTAAGACTTTATGGTAATCACTTCCTTGATTTTGTTCCAGTTTTCTTAATCCATCTTCATACACATCCTGTTTTTGAACTTCATATGAATGACTATATACTAATAGTTTTCTTTTATGTCTTAATTTTTTGCTCCCCTTTATGGTTATAAGGTTTATTCACATTTGTGTGTACCTGTAATGTGTTTATTTTCATTGCTGAGTAATATTCCAGTATAAGAACATACTATTAATACTTTTTTTAAAAATTCTCCTTTGGATAATTATCATCCTGTGAGATTTTATAAGGTTTCTCTGCCTTTAAAAATCAGCTATCTTTTATTACTTTCCACAAATTAAGGAAGATGACAAGCGGGGTAGAGTCCCTCACAAAAAAGCTCATCGAAGATATTGCCAGGCCTGATGCTTTGCAGAGGAATTCGTGAAACAGCAGAGCATTTACACCTCATGTGAGACAATTAATTGCTGAGCACTGTCCCTGCATGCTTTGTCCCTGTTAAGCTGTCACTACAGCTGTGTGACAGGTGCACAGATTTTTTTTTCCTTTTTTAAAACAGTTGCAAAGAACATTCTTGTCTTCACCAACTTCTAAGTAGGTGGTCCTGAGACTTAGACAAAACTCCAGATCAAGGAAATTGTCTCTACTTATTAGGAATGATTCCTTTCCAGAATTAATGCAGCAAAAACCATTGCCATGTCCTAACATTGCAGGGTTCAATGATCTGCTGCTTGGTACTTTGGCAAAAGTGAGTGAATAAAACTATGAGAGAATTTGTGTGACGTACTATTGAGAATACTAATCAAACTCTGGAGCAAGAAAACTTTACAAACTTAGCAGCAAAAGCATAAAACATATTTGACTACCTAAAAATGTTAAATTCCATACTAATACAAGCTGCATATATAACAATAGGTTACTCTGCATATTTATTAAGTGAGGAGGAGCTTTTAAATTCCTACTTATCATTTAGTGTTTATAAAAAAGTGCTAAATAATAAGTAGTCACAAACAATTCTCAAATTAGCAAATACCTCTAGTAAATAAATACCTCCTCTCATATGGTCCTTTATCTGCCTAAACTAGGAAAAATCTTGGGAAATAACTGTTATTAGCTTGGTTTGGTCCAATCACTGGGACTGGAGTTGTTTGGGTGGTAAAATTGGCAGCTCCTACTAGAAACAGGTAGTCAGGGGAAAAGTGCTACTAAATTAAAAAAAAAAGTATGGTGCATTTACCAGCGGAAGGGTGGTTAGAGCGTTGGGTGTACAAGCAATTAATATAATAAACATTGGCATATATAAGAATTACATCTATTCGATATTGGGCCGGGGGGAGGGGGGACGAGGGAGGAGAGGACGGGTATATGTGTACACAAAGAGTGCAATGTGCACCACGCAATGGGATGGACATATTTGAAACCTGGACTGAGGGGGGGAGGGGGGGCAAGGGCAATATGCATTGCTTATGAAGCAACGTAGGGTTTTAGAGAATTAATGCAGTTTAGAAGAGGTCAGGGTATTCAAAAATGCCCCATACTTGTCTCCGGAGCTCCTGTCTCTGAGGTTTCCAGGAAACCCCAGGGAGAAGACAAAGGAAAACAAATTGCCACTTTCTTGTTGCTAAGACCTGGACCACAACTCCGAATGCAGAAGGTTTTGAGAAACCCGAGTGAAGCATGTGACACAGCATAGATATTTATGAGGCCTCTTCACCAGCCTCCCCTCTCCTATAAGCACCAGTGAAAATAACGGGACATAATGGCTCAGTCCATTTCATAAAAACCCAAAAAACCGTAAGAGCACATATGAAAGAAAACTCCCTTCTTTGCTGAGGATGCCCCCTCACAGCAGCACAGTGACCCCAATAGCCAGCAGAGAGAGCTCCGTCTGAGAACCAGATCACTCTTCTCCTTCAGACAGAAATGGGGCAGGGGTGTCCACAGGAGATTTCTTTTTAATAATAGGTCACTAGGCTTGTGTGATTCAAGGGCTAATGCAAGTAAAGATACCTAATGATAACAGTTTATAAAATACAGACCAGAAAAACAATCCCATAACAGACAGCCCAGATTTGCTCTAGAGCAGGGGTCCCCAACCCATGGTGAGCTGTGTAAT
>CAUYSK010080235.1:0-12954 GCA_963575035.1 Avahi laniger | reverse complement strand
AAAAAATACTGTCGAGCTGTGCAACCATTCACAAATTCCACTTCAAATAGAAATGGAGTGCACCATTGTTAAAAGCTGATGACAGACTGGTGTCTTTGACCCCCATAATCTCTTGCCAACCAACCAGCCTTGTGCGGTAGTGGAGCCAGTCAGGTGAGTGAAGTTAGAATTAAATCACGAGCATAGCAGCAGTCAATTTAGCCCTTATTGCTCACTAATGTTCTAATTGTTCCGGTCAATCTAGGAGGATTATTTCATTGAAACTTATTTTATTCTTTTGTATTTTAAATATGTTCATTTTAAAAATAAAATACAAATATAAAAGACAAACAAAAATGTATTAATAAAAATAAAATGAATTATTCTGTAAAATTGGGATTCAGTCAAAAGGCTGCACTTAAGGACCTAGAAGGCCACATGTGGCCTTGAGGCTGCAGGTTCCCCACCCCTGGTCTAGATTCTGGACTAGGGCTGCTGATCTATAGCCTGTTTTACCAGCCATGCATGGAAGCTGATTTAGTAGTAATCTCTGTTCTCTATGCCTCTTGGTTAAGACTTACTTCAATGGTGTCTCCACTTTCCCAGTAATCAACATTGATTATCTTTTCCTTTGTCACTGGCTTATAAGAATTAACACTTACTAGTACCATTTAATTTCCTTTATATCAAGAAAACATTGACAAGTTATCAACATTTAATATAATTATGACAAATATACAAGGCTATTCTTGGGGTAGCAAAGTAAGTACTTTGCTGAATAATTATTATGCCTGAGGCCTTTTATATACATTGTCTCATATTTCCTCACAACAGGCCTATGAAGGACTAGTTTTAACTCCTTACAACAGATGATGGAATTGAGATTCAGAGAGGAAATAAGTTATCCAAAGATATATAGCTTATTAGTTGTATAGCTTGTATTCAAACCCAGGTGTGTCTGACCCCAATGTCTGAGATCTTAAGTACAACCATGCTGTCTTCAAATTGGAAAAATTGACAAAATTTGGTGCTGTGTCTACAAAATATGTATTTGGGGAGTAGGTTGGGAGCAGCGAAATAAGAGATTCATGAGCTTGTTGAGGGACATACTAGATGAAGCAGAAAGGGCCTAGGCTTTAGAATCAGAGAACTTTGTTTGAATGCCAGCTCTGCCAGTTACTAGCCGTGTGACCTTTAACAAAATCATCTAATTTCTCTAAACCTGATTTTTCTTATCTTTAAATTGGAAATTAAAATACTTACCTCACGGAGTTTTAATAAGGATTAAATAAGATGACGAATTATAAGTACTTGAAAAATAGAAGATATTAAATGTGTAATAATTGCTAGAATTATATTTGTTGATATTGTTATTATTAAAATTTTGTCATATTGGGAGATAGGGAAAATATTAGGATGAGGAATCTACTTCCAGATTTCATTGTTTCATGATCCTCACCCCTACCTAGTGTTGACTCTGCATGGAGGTGGCTTCCAAAGAAATTTTACAGAATAGCCAATATGCTTTTCCACTTGTGAGCAAGTGCTCATTTGGGTACAGAAATTTAGACACTTCAACGGTTTCAAGAAATTTTAAGTTCCTACTGTGTGCATGACATTGTGAGGGATGCAAAGAGGCATATGGTCTAGAGGGAGATTGAGTTCCTGAGAAATTTTTGTTATCCCATTTCATCATATGCATTCATTCAACAGGCGTTTAATAATGAACAAGTATTGTATTCAAGGTACTGTGCTAATATAGGTTGTGGCTGAGGTAGAAAATAAATAAAGCAGATATATAAGATATTGGCCCCTATTTCCATGGAACCCTATATTCTAGGTTGAAAATAAAAAGTGCCTTAAGAGAGGTCCCTTCATAGGACAGTGGAAAATAAGAAAAGAAAATGATAACTTATCGCTGGGACAGAGTGAGTGCAGGAGGTAGCATTTTAGTGGAATCCTCCTGATCTGGAGATAACAGAGGAAAGAGAGTGGATAATTTTTATTATTCTTTTTAACACTGATATAATTTCTTTTTCTATTTCGAAGCAATTGCAAGTGCAGGCCTTGGAGCCAGATTGTCTAAATTCAAATTCTGGCTCAGCCATTGTTACTGTTACTGTTACTTATCCATTCTCTAACTTTGTGTCTTCATCTGCCAAATGGAATAATAACAGGGCCTTCCTCATAGGAGTTTTGTAGAATTAAATTGGATAAATGCACATAAAGCACTTATCACAGTGCTCAATAAATGTGAGCTGTTTTTGCTATTATTACTAGGTCTTTGATATTGATGTGGCTGACATGTTTAATTTTTCAGCCCCAGTACAGTGAAATATTCATGAATCACTATAATTTAAGGAAGAATGAGGAAAATGAACAGGAGGAGTACAAGCTGAGTGCTGAGACAGCAGAAGTGCTTTGCTGTTCCCTCAACAAAAGTGTAGGTAAACATTGGCAAAAAGATCTGCATGTGGAGCATGCCTTGTGTCCTTGTTTGAAACTCAATGTAACTCCATACTTGGTGCACAGTATGTGCTCAATAAATTTTTGCTGAATGATTTCATGAACATAGAAATTTTATGTTTTATTTTATCATTTCCTATTGAGGGAGAAATGTGTTTAAAATTCCCAAACTTGCTCTGATCAGAGCTGTGCTTCTCTGAAGTGATTCTTCTAGTCTATAGAATATAATTAATCATCATTCCACATTATTCAGTTATCATACCTGAACAAACCTTTGAACAGGGTGTTAAAAAGCATAAAATTGAAGTGCTTAATTTTACCTTTCTGTCTTTTGATCTGTAATGAGATATACAAAGAAAAGAACGTCTAAATTTGACTTGTTAGATTTCCCTTTTCTATAGTGATTCAGATGAAATATTGAAATTATACCATAATGCTAGATTTCCATCAGCTTTTTAATCACTCATTAGTGTAGATGACCATACCACTGCCCAGCTCCAGTATATCCATTTAAAGGTTTTTAATTTTAAAAAGTTCTGCTTAAGTTTCTGTGTTTGATGAGTTATTCATAAAATTTACAAGCACCAGCTCCAACTTGTTTTTCTTAGAGAATGAATAAAGAAACATGGCTAGTTAAGATGAATCTCAGGTCTTAATATAGTATTGTCAAAGAGAATTCTTTGTGAACTGAACATTTGAAGAAGATACAGGACTTTCTATTTATGGTTTCTCATTTCCTCTGGAAATAGTTACATACGTGTTAACATTTTAGAGACAGATGCAGGGAAATGCAGTTGCCATTGATTATAGTCTCTTTAACAGTAAGATCTAGGTCTGGATTATTTCCCTCTCCCCCATACCTGGCACTGGGGTTTTCCTTGAAGGTAATGACTAACTCTTGAATGAACAAATGCATCTAACATGTAGAGCTTCACAGGAAAAAAGTCTCAGTCATGGTAGGGTGGAAGGAAGCAAAAATAGGGAAGAGTGAAAAGGAATAAAAAGAACCCGGAGAAGAGAATCAGGAGTGCTAACATAAAACTTGGCTGACTTCCACAATCTAGCAGAGAGCTTGCCCTGGATAGAGTAATTGCCCATGCACTGCTGCATGTCAGCATCTGAGCAGAAAAGCAGGCAGTAATAAAGTGAAGATCTACTGACACACATACTCTCCAAACAAAACCAAACTTTTAGGTCTAATGTAAAAGTCACTAGCCTTTCCAACATTCCTTTGCAGCATATATTACCTATGAATCTAAAATGTGTTCTATGCTTGGTTTTGTTTCCAAAATGGTCCAACCATGATTGCCCTTGTTATAACACTTCAACATTTTTTTCCTTCTCATTTCCTCTTATCATAAGTCACTTTAATTCTAAGCAGGATTTAAGACTCCAATTTTCATGTGTCACAACAAACACTGAAAATTCTTTTCTTTCTGGCTTATGGAAAATTGTTGACTTGGACAACACTAATGTCTTCCAGCTGTAGTAACTATTCATGTGCTAAACTAAGGATGTTGATACAAATGAGGATAGGGTATCCTTCCTACAACACTGCTGGCTTGGATTTTGGGGAAAAAGCAAATAATTGGGCAGTTACCCTGAATTTTTCCTTTTTTACACATATAGGCCTATATTTTTTCTTGCTAGGAGAAAGATAAAGGATAGAATAATGTACAAAACATTCTTCTATAACATTTGCAAGCTGGTCACACATTTTGCCATCACTTCCCTCTCTTTATAGCTATGGATTTATTTTCCTTCCTCTTGGGTTTTGGGACAGCTGTAGGTGAGACTTTATACCTCCTGTTATAAGAGCAATTGACCTAGCATATGTCTGAATCTCTCTCAACAGCCCTCATTAGCTTCATATTATTTTATTCATTGCCAAAAATTTCCACTTTAACGAAGATTGATGTTCACGGCTGAACTGTAATGCACCGGGTTCTATCTCTTCACTTTTTCCAGGCTGGGCCCTTGGCCAACTTGTAAAAGCAGTGCAGTTGGAACTCAGTTTAGCCTTCACTTTCAGGTCTACAGTGATCTCATACCCTCCACATTCTGTTTTTCCACTATCAAGATGAACTTTTTGTAAAGAATATAATAAGTGTACATGCATTGAGATGTAACTAAGGGGAAAATCTTGCTAGGCTATCTCTTCTAGGATGGATTTACATTTTCTCAGAGATCTAAGATTTAAGTCAAGAGAATGACTTGGTAATGATACAATTTCTATTGGGGGAGGATTTTTGCCCCTCCCTATGGGCATTGGCAGCTTGCTTAATCTGTGTATACAAAAGACTGGTGTGTGCTCTTTTCCTTTCATTTGTATTTTATCTTATTTCTGATTTTTAATCCCAACTTCTTAAGCTTTGTTTGGCCTTTTCCAATATGTTCCTTTTAGAAAGCAGAGGAGAGCTCCTCACTTAGCTGGATGAGCATAGAGGAGAAACTCTGCAATAAGACTGAGTAGACTGGATTCTTAGTTCCACCATTTACTTACTGTGTGACTTTGGACAAATTACTCAGCCTCGCTATATCTTGGTTTCCTCTTCTGTGAAATAGAGATAATAATAATTCCTATCTAATATGGTTGTTACAGGAATTAAGTGAGAAAATATATTAAAATGCTTAGAAAAGTGCTTGGCAAATAGTATGCATTATATTAGTGATAGCAATTATTTGTATTATTTTCCACATTTCCATTTTGAATTGTTTATGTAGGCACTGGAGGAAAGTAAGAATGAAGGACAGTAAGATTATAGCTCAGAAATCCCTTAGAGGTAAATATTCCTATATTATGCCCTCTTCTCCTACTACCCAACCCCAGGCACATTCCTATTTGTTCTATCCCTTTGCTCTTTAGAAATTTCAAGCTCCTTTCCTGTTTTCATGCCTTTCTTTGTCCTGAATTCCAACAACTTTAGGCCACTGAATTTCTCCCTCTTCATATGCTCCTCTGCTTACTGGGCTTATCTAGCACTGTTATCATTCACTGTCTCCAGGGTAGCAGGACACCATTGCTGATCTCTCTGCCTTATCAGTTATTTTCTAGTGGGAGTCTTTGGGCCAGCCTCTTATAGTATTTGCACTTAAAATATGAAAATAGTTGTACTTCTATTTCTGTTATGGATTATTAATTGACCTAGGCAGTTGAATCAGATTTATGAACTACATCATTGTTTTATCAGAAATGAGAGGAATCTTCCCATTAATTCTTAAGAGGTATTTGTTAGCTATTTTATAAGCATTTAATGGCAAAAAGAAAAAAATTCCCTTCAAAGACCAGAGATTTAAATATTATAAAAAGAAAATTATAAAACAGAAATCATACAAGGGGGATTTTCCGAACTTGACAAGGGTCTATGCATGAGTACTGGGAAAGTATTTCTTTTAATAAGAGAGTATTGTAGATGGTCAGTGAAATCTTTTATCCCAATGAAATGGTCTTTAGGCTAATTACAAGAACTCTCTGTTCTATAGAGCCATTTTCCATGTGAAAGTTTTTAATGAATCTTGTATGAATCTTAGTGTGGTCAGAGGTCTCTGATGTTTTTGTGGGGAGAAACTACTTTTTATTTCATTGAAGATCAGATCACTGTGGTGTGCAAAGTAGGTATTCAGGAGAAAACTAGGGTACTACTAACCATAACACTTCCTATTAAAATAATTGTGTGTGTGTGTGCGTGTGTATTTTCCTTCACATTTCTGGATTCCTAGAAGACATCCAAAAGCGTTACATAGCACAGCTAACTTGCTTAGAGTTGTAGTTGAACATCTAGGTGTTGGAGATTCATGCTGCACAGGGTTCTGGTATGTAATTTGTAACACAGATGTTGGGAAATCCTAGCCAAACTCCTTAACTGTAAAGGAATATTTAATCTATGAGGTGACAGAGCTGACTTCTCACCCCATTTCTATGTCAGTGGACAAAACGTCTACCTAAACAAGGGGTGATTTCATTCACAGAACCATCACTAAAAGCTGAAAAACAGCAGCTGGAAAATATATATACAGAAAAACGAATGACTGTGGTCAGCAGAAATTAGTTACCTTGGCAGATACCAGACATGTCCCATACACATTCAAGACATACTCAATGTGAAACTTCAACTTGTCCTAAGCAAAGCCATATGTTCATTATGAAAGACAAGGAGAGTTAAACAACATTTTGAAAGTCAATACTGTTGCTTGTAATCAAGAATGAATATCAAACATTTCCTGATTATGAACAACAGTTGGATGAAAAGATATGTGATACACATAGAAAAGATTAATGAGGAATAGTGAAGACAGTCAGACCCGTTACATTTTTTAACATACTTATCACATGTATTTATCACCATGGCATCAAAAAGAGGTCATGAAAAATTAGGCTTAGTTTAGTTTGCTACAAAATACACCCTGTGAAAACACATTTTTATATTTTCTGCAGTTTATAATATTCTATTTACATGAGCAAATTTTTTGAAGCAATTAAACAACATTTGAGGTGAAATTGGTCAAAACTGTAATTTAATTTCTTTAGAAACTTATGACATAAAGGCCATGTGGATAAGTATTAAGAAATACACTAAATTATCACACCATCAAAATACTACTTTCCATTATAAAAACATCTCGATAAAACAAAATAAAAACAATAAAAAACACAAACATCAAATTAGAGATTTTGGTTTAGTACTTTCCCTGAGTTTCCTGTTTTGAAAAATCATATGTTGTTCCAAGAAGATGAAATAAATGTACTTTTCCCTATTTCTCTTGCAAATAAGAGCCCTGGACTTTATATATAAAACAAACATAAGAAGACTCTGAAAGGAGGAAAAAAGATGGCAGATCAGGTAGGGACCTTAGGACTTGAGAAACTACATAGTGGTAGTTCCCTGCATTTTATTTTGGCATCATATATCCCAGACTTGGAGAAACAGGTGATCTGGGAATGCCAATAGGCACACACAAAATAAAGCCCCAATACAAACCTGCTGTCTTTAGGCAAAGGGCAAGAAAGGTGGAATTTTAAAAAGACAGACACAGGGGAGGGGGGGCAAGGGCAACATACATAACCTAAACATCTGAACCCCCATAATATGCTGAAATAAAAAAAAAAGACAGACAATTTTGAGGCAATAATCCCTCTACTCCAGCCAAACACTGCAGACAAAACTATGATTCTACCCATATAATCTAAGACTTAGTGGGGTGCCTAGACTTACAGGCTTGTGAGCCTGTAATGAGGTGCCCCAATACTTTTGGTGTTAGAAAAGACCAAGTAGGGAGACAAGACTTTTATCCCCACTGGCTGATAAGAAGTTTTTCCCTGAGCAATGTCAGTGAAGACCACTTGGGAAGTCTGGACTTCCAGTTCCACCTGGCAGCATAAGGTCCTCCTCTGCCTCCCTGCTGGGATGATATCAGGTCAGGTCTAGTGGAGAGTCAGTACTTTCACCATTGCCCAGCAGTAGTAAGGCCTACCTCCATCGTGGCATCAGTGGAGACTACACACAGAGGCAAAACTTCCACCCTCCTTGGCAATTAATAGGAGCCACTCTTCCTCTCATACATCAGGTATCAATGAAGACCAAGTGCGAAACGTGGACTTCTACCTCCACCTGGCAGCAATGAGATGTGTCCCTTCTCTGGCCATAGTGGAGTCAGAGGAAGCCAGCTAAAGTAGATTTAAATAAGATCCAAAGTCTCATAAATAACACAAAAATTTCCAGTTCTCAATCACTTGCCATATGAAGAACCAGTAAGATTTCAAAATCAATGAAAGATATAATCCATGAATGTAAACATTGAGATGACAGAGATTTTGAAATTATCAGACAAAAACTTTAAAGCAGTTTTGTTAAAAATGCTTCAATGAGCAATTATAAGTAAACTTGAAACAAATGAAAAAAATAGAAAGTCTCAGCAAAGAAGTAGAAGACATAAAGAAGAATCAAATGGAAATTTTAGAACTGAAAAATGTTGTAACCAAAATAAAAACCTCAGTGAATGAACTCGAGACCAGAATGGAGGAGTCAGAGGAAAGAATCAGTAAACTACAGGACAGGACAATAGAAATTACCCAAGCTGAATAACAGAAAAAAACAGATTGGAAAAAAAAAAAGAAACTAACATAGCTCAGGGGGATCTGTGGAATAATAGCAATATCCAGCATTGGTATCCTTAGAGTTATAGAGGGAGAGGAGAGAAGAATAGAGGAGAGGCGACGAGAAAGTAGGGCTGAAACAGTATTGAAAGAAATAGTGGCTGAAAGTTCCCAAATTTGGGGGACATAAACCCATATATTCAGGAAGTTGAGGAAATTCCAAACAGGAGAACCCAAAGAAATACATGCCAAGACATATTATAATTAAAATTGTAAAACAAAAAACAAAGAAAAAATCTTGAAAGCAGTCAGGGAAAAGATAATATTTTACTGTATAGGGGAAAAACAGTTTCAATGATGAATTTGTCATCAGAAACTATTAAAGTCAAAAGGAAGTGGTACAATATTTTTCCAGTGTTAAAAGAAAAAAAAACTCAACCCACAATTCCTGTAGCCAGGTAAAATATCCTTCAGAAACGAAGGGAAGGGAAATCAAGATACTTTGAGATGAAGAAAAACTAAGAGAGTTTGTTACCAGCAGACCTCTCCCAAAAAAGAATGGCTATGGGAAGTTCTCCAAACAGAAAGGAGAAAATGATAAAAGCAAGAACCATGGAATATCTGGAAGGAAAAAAGATCAGGGTAAACACAAATATGGGTAATACAATAGAATTTTGTTTTCCTCTTGAGTTATGTAAATTATGTTTGAGAATTAAAAGTAGCCATCTGTCTGATGTGGTTATAATATTGTCTAATATGGTGCTAAATGTAAGTAGAGAAAATATTTGAGACAATTATATTGTGAACAGCAAAGGGTAGGGAAACATAAAGAAAGGTATGGTTTATATACTTCACCTGAACTGATAAAATGATGACATGAGTAGACTGTTGTTACACACATATAATGTAATATCTAAAGCAACAACTAAAATAACTATAAAAGAGATACACTCAAAATGAATCAAAATAGACTTTAAAGAATGTTCAAGTAACCCACAGGAAGTTAGGAAAAATAAAAGAGAGAATTGAAAAACAGAGAACAAATAGAAAACAAAATATAAATGATAGACTTAAGACATATCAATATTGCATTAAATGTATGTAGTCTAAATACACCAATTCAAAGACATAAATTAGCAAAGTAGCTTAAAAAAAACATGACCCAACTATATGTTTTCTATACAAGATTCGTTTTAAATGAAGTTGAAGTAACAGGATGGAAAAATATATCATACAAACATTAATCAAAGGGAATCAACAATGGTTATATTAATGTCAGATAAAGTAGATTTCAGAGCAAAAAAAATTTACCAGTGACAGAGAGAGACATTATATAATGATAAAGTAGAATCCACTATGAAGATATAACAATACTAAATGTATATTCATCAAACAAGAGAGCTATAAAATATGTGAAGCATTAATCAACAGTGTCTAATTAACATTTCCAGAAATGCTCCACCCAATAATAGCAGAATACATATTCTTTTCAAGTGTCCACAAAACACATAACAAGGTAGACCATATCCTGGGCTATAAAACAAAGCTAAAAAATTAAAGGAATGGAAATAATACAGAATATATTCTCTGGACACCACAGTGGAATCAAACTAGAAATCAATTATATAAAGGTAATAAGAAAAAATCCAATCACTTGGAAAATAAAAACACACTTCTAAATAAGCCCTAGTTCAAAGAGAAAGTCTCAGGGGCAGTAAAAAAGAATACATTAAACCAAATGAAAATGAAAATATCACATATCAAAATTTGTGAGACATATTAAAAAAGAAGAAAAGATCTCAAATCAATAATCTAGCTCCTAACTCAAGAAATCAGAAAAATAAGAGCAAAATAAGCCTAAAGCAAGCAAAATGTCAAAAATAATAAAAGTGAGAACAGAAATCTATTCAATTGAAAGGAGAAAAACAAATGAAAAGAGGCCTGGTTCTTTGAAAAATGTCAATAAATTTGGCAAATCTGTAATGAGACTGATAAGGAAAAAGAAACTGAAGACACACACAACCAACATCAGGAATGAAACAGGAGGTATCACTACAGACACTGCAGACAACAAATGGATAAGTCAATGCTATGAACAATTCTACATGGATGAAATGGACCAAATTCTTAAAAAACACAAACTACTACAACTTACCCAATGTGAGGCAGATAATTTGAATAATCTATAAAACTCTTGAAGAAATTTAAATTATAATTCAGAACTACCAAACAAGAAATCTTCAGGCCCAGATGGTTTCAGTGGAAATTTCTACCAAATGTTTAAAGAAGAATTAACAGCAACTCTATACAATCCCAATTCATTTTATGAAGCTAGTATTCCTCTGATACCAAGCCCAGAAAAAAAGACAGCACAAAATAAAAAAAAACTACAGATAAATATTTCTCATGGATATAGATGCAAAAATCCTTAAAATATTAGCAAATGGAATTCAGTTATACATAAAAATAGAAATGGAAGAGTTGGTTCAATATTTAAAAATGAATCAATACAATTCACTATGATAAGAGACTAAAGAAGAAAAGTCATGTGAATATATCAATTGATACAGAAAAAGCATTTGACAAAATTCAAAACTCATTCATGATTTAAAATAATTCTTAGAAAAGTAGGAATACAAGGCAACTTCCTCAACTTGTTAAAGAGCCTTTGCAAAAATTTATAGCTAACATTATACTTAATGGTGAAAGACTAAATGCTTTCCATCCTAAGATCAGGAACAAGGTAAGGAAGAATGTCCTGTCTCATCACTCTTATTGAATATAGTAATGAAAATTCTAGCCAGCACAATAAGGCAATAAAAGAAAATAAAAGCGTACATAACAGAAAGGAACAAATAAACTGTCTACATTAGCAGATATGATTCTGTATGTAGAAAATCCTATGGAATACACATGCAAACACACACACACACACACACACACACACACACACACCCCTAGAACTGATAAATAAGTTCAGTAAAGTCACAAGATACAAGATCAATATACAAAAATAAGTTATATTTCTAAATACTAGCAATGAGCATGTGGAAAGAGAAATTAACAATACAATAGTACTTACAATGATTAAAAAATGATATACCTAGGTACAAAACTAACAAAAAATGTACTTGATTTGTACGTTGAAAACTACAAAACTCTGATGAAAGAAATCAAAGTAGAGCTAAATAAAGGGAGAGATATACTGTGTACATAGATTGAAAGACTCATTATAGTAAAGATGTCAATTCTCTCCAAATTGATCTATAGGTTTAATTCAATGCCTATAAATTCCCAGCAAGGTTTTTGCAGACATTGATAAGAATATTCTAAAATGAAAAGGCAAAGGAAATAGAATAGCTAATATCATTTTGAAAAAGAAGAATAAAGTGGGAGGAATTAGTCTACCTGATTTCAAGACTTACTATAAAGTTACAGTAATCAAGGCTATGTGATATTGGCAGAGAAAGAGACACACATAGATCAATGGAACAGAATAGAAATCCCAGAAATAGACCACACAAATACACCTAACTGATTTTGAGTTGTAATTTTATTGAGATATAATTCATATATCATATAATTCACCCCTTTAATGTATAAAATTCAGAATGTTTAGAAAGTTATGTAAACATTGCCACTATCTAATTCCAGAATATTTTAATCCTCCCCAAATAAAAGCCCATACCCATAACCAGTAATTCCCCATTCTCCTCAAACTTCCAGCCATAGGCAATCACCTATCTACTTTGTATGGGTTTGCCTATTCTGGACCTTTCATAAAAAACTGACTTATACAATATATGGTCTTCTGTGTCTAGCTTCTTTCACTTAGCATAATGTATTCAAGGTTATTGTAGTATGAATCAATACTTCACTTTTGTGAGAGGCAAAACAATTCAATGAAGGAAAGATAGCCTTTTTCAACAAATAGTTCTGGAGCAGTTGCACATCCATAGACACAAAAAGATAAGCAGAACCTGAACCTAAGTTTCTCACACTTTATACAAAAATTAATTAAAAAGGGATCATGGACTTAAATGTAGAACATAAAACCATAAAGCTTTTACCAAAAGAATGGTCTACAGTTAGGCAGAGTTTTTTTTTTTTTAGGCAGAGTTTTTAGACTTGACATCAAAAGTGTGACTTATAGGCCGGGCGCGGTGGCTCACGCCTGTAATCCTAGCACTCTGGGAGGCCGAGGCGGGTGGATTGTTTGAGCTCAGGAGTTCGAGACCAGCCTGAGCAAGAGCGAGACCCTGCCTCTACCAAAAATAGAAAGAAATTAATTGGACGACTAAAAATATATAGAAAAAATTAGCCGGGCATGGTGGCACATGCCTGTAGTCCCAGCTACTTGGGAGGCTGAGGCAGTAGGATTGCTTGAGCCCAAGAGTCTGAGGTTGCTGTGAGCT
>CAUYSK010080233.1:0-25494 GCA_963575035.1 Avahi laniger | reverse complement strand
CCCCTTTCTATGGGATCATTCCCACCAGCATATGTGCATGCTGTAATATCTCCTCATTAAAAAGCAAAACAAAAGGAGTATGAAGATACCTCAAAGAACTAAAAGTAGAACTACCATTTGATCCAGCAATCCCACTACTGGATATTTACCAAAGGGAAAAAAGACATTCTATAAAAAAAGACATCTGCACTTGAATGTTTATAGCAGCACAACTCACAATTGCAAAGATGTGGAAACAACCCAAGTGCCCATCAATACACGAGTGGATTAATAAAATGTGGTATATGTATACCATGGAGTACTACTCAGCCACAAAAAACAGTGGTGAACTAATACCTCTCATATTGACCTGGATGGAACTGGAGATCATTCATCTGAGTGAAGTATCACAAGAATGGAAAAACAAACACCACATGTACTCACCATTAAATTGGAATTAATCGATCAACATTTATGAGCACATATGGAAATAACACTCATCAGAAATCAAGCAGGTGAGACAGGGGAGGAGGGGATGGGGAAATTCACATCAATGGGTACAATACACACTATCTCGGTGATGGACACACTTATAACTTTGACTCAAATGATACAAAAGCAATTCATATAACCAAAACATCTGTACCCCCTTAATATTCTGAAATAAAAAATAATAATTTTAAAATAGTAAAACAAAACAAAAACTCTCCCTTACCCCACATCCCTCCTCCAGCTACTGCTCCATTTCTCCGCTCCCCTTAGGAACAAAACTCCTCATAAGATTACTGTGTTTCCTGTCTCCTCCTCTTCAACTCATGCTGTCCCTCTTTCAACCCACTCCTCTGAGGCTTTTAATCGCCACCTCTCCTCTCAACTGCTCTTGTAGAAGCCCGTGACTTCTGCTCTGCCAAATCATCGTCAGTGCAGCCCTCACTCACTGAGCCTCCGCCGTCATGTGCACAGCCAATCCCTCCCCCCTCCTCTGCCTTCTTCACATGCCTTCCCAAAAATGTATACTCCCCAGGGTTATTCCTAGCTCACAACCTTTTTCTCCTCTCCCTCATCTTCTAATGTTGAATGATGACCCAGGACTTGACATTTGGCCCCTCTCCGACTGATAGCCTCGCTCCCTAGGTGATCTCATCCAGTTCTAGGTCATTACATACCATCTACTCAGATGCCGTCTAACCTTTCCCCTGAGCTCTGCAGTTATATATTCAAATGCCTACTTAACATCTCCTTTGGATATGGAATAGATATTTTCAGTTTAATGGACCCAAACCAACCTTCTGACTCTATCCACTTACTCTTACACCAGGCTTCCCCCACTCAGTAAATGACGCAGTCTTTGTCACATGCCAAACCCTATGACCCACAAGGGAGAGCTCCCCAAACAAAAGAGGATGTCATTACCAGTGGAGATGGGAAAGCCTGCCGGGCAAACCAAAAGCAAGAGATGCCTAGCCCAGCATCAACCATCCTTGCCCACTCAGCAGACCACCTTGCCTCCTGCCTCACTGGGCAAATTAGAATGTTTACCTACACCTGCACCAATTTTTATCTCCATTTCTCCAGCTCAAAGCCAGCTCTCCTCCTGTGCCCTTGCTCCTGTTTCGTCTGTTTCCTCACTGGTATTGCTGTCGATAATCCCTTTTCCTGAATCTCAGTCTTTTCCTCCCAACCGATGCTTTCCCACTAACCTAAAAGCACATCAGATCTGCACCATCCTAAAAAGTTCCAAATCTCCAGCTCCTGTCTGTCTGTATTTGCCCTCTGCTCTCGGGCAGGCTTCTTAGAGGGACAGTTCTTACTCTCCCCACCTGCTCCCACTGTACCTACAACGTCACAGCAACCCGGTTTCTGTACCCACTGCCCTTCCCCTTCCAGGGACTTGAACCAGACAGCACTCTCTCCACCCCAAACCACCTGCTTTTACCCACTTTTACCATTTTGGCATCATCACTTTCTCTTCTCTCCACCAAGGCTGGACTCTTGGCACCCAGCATGTAAAGTCACCTAAAACAAACAGCATAACTGGATTCTCAAAACAATAGGCCAATCATGCCTAGCAGGTCAGCCCTGGAATAGTTAAGAAGTATTTGCTCCACTTTTCTCATGGATTAGCTAAGAAAAATATATATAAACTTTTCTGTTTTTACTAAATTTCTAAGTATTACTAGTAGAAAATAATTAACTCAAAATAATTGACAAAATAACAATGTACATACAAAATGTTAAACAGATTTTTTTAAACTTGATTAAAGAATCACGTTTTGTCAAAAACTAAAAATTGACTTGGGGATATACTAATCAAAAGCGTATGAAACTAGCTGCAACTAAAATTCCACGTGGTAAAAGAACTGACAGACAAATCAACCCTTCTTGACTAAATTTGGATCTGTGACATTTTAATTGGGCAAATTGGCCTTGGTTGTCGCAATGACAACAAAATGAAGCAATGCAATGACTATACACTGGTAAATTGTCCTTGTGAATTTTCCATGAAAAGTAATAGCTCTGAAGGGAAATAATTTTGGTAAAATCATAATGAAAATGGAAAATAATGGATAATTTTAACTGTCCTGAAGATAAAATTGATTAAAGCATTAAACTCACTTTATTGAATTAGCTCCATAAAAATATGCTGTTATGAAATATTTTCAAAGTCGGGACAATAGTATTTAAAATGCTACTTTCACAAATACAGAAAGGGAACACCCACCCATGGAGTCAAATTAGCAAGATAAAAACATCTATTTGATTAAAACTGCAGAATTGAAATAGCCTCCCTCCAGGTAGAGTTTCTTGATCTCCCAGACTGGCCTACTGTTTTGTTACCCCGTTTTATTTTATAAGCAACTATCACCTTATACTGAAATTGCCACCAGAATGTAAGCCCCTCAAGGGCAAAGTGATTTTATCCATCTTTGTGTCCACAGTGCCTAACGCAAGGCCTCGCACTTAGTAAATGCTCGATGATTGTCCAACAAACATCAGTTTGGGAAGTCAACACCTTATTAAGGTTTCTCACATTTAATGTGCACCAGGATCCCCTGGAGGGCTTGTTTAACATACAGAGTCAAAGACCCCATTCCCAGAGATTCCGAATCACTAACTCGAGCCCCAAAGTAATTTTAATGCAAGTGTTCTAAAAACCGTATTTTCAGAAACACAGAAATAGGGCAACAAGAATAACTCTGGAGCACCTGCATATGTATCAGTTAGGAGTGCTTTCAGCCGTCGGTAGCAGAGAGCCTGACTTACTGAGGCTTACACGCAAGAAGTCTGGCGGTGTGTAGGGGCTGGCCTTGGTCCAGCAGCTTGTGGATGTTAGGGCTGCTTTCTCTGAGATTCTCTTGGCTTCTCTTTGCTTGTCACCTCAGGGTTGATAAATGCCTGCTGTAGTTCCAGACATTGCATCATGTTCAAAGCAAGAAGAGGGGCAAGCAGTGCAACTTGCAACAGCCCTTTTACAGGGAGAGCAAAAACGTTCTAGGAAACTGTCCTATATACTTTCGCTTATGTTTCATTGGCTGAAATTGTGTAAACGGCCATCACTAACTTCAAAGGCAATCAAATGAGCAAATGATAGTTTTTCTTTTCTTTATGGCGAAAAGCTTGGGAAAAAGGATTTGAGAATGCCTGTAGGTTTAGCCAAACAACATTTGCCATATTATCACCATAAGTAATTTCTCATCTACACGCTTTGCCAAAGAATAATCTGCATAACAACTGCATGAGATAGTTTCTATTACTACCCCTATTTTATAGATGAAGAAACTGAGGCACAGTGCCCAAAGTCACTCAGCTGGTAAGTGTCAGAGTCACATACAGGTAGCTTCAGAGTCCACACTCTTAACCCCATGAATTTAGAAATAAACTCGTGGTGAGTCTCTAAGTAGCTACCGTCCAGCACAGCTGTTGTCCACCTTCATTGCACTGTAACAACACCTCCTACTAAAACAGACCTTCAAATACCTGTATTTATCCTTATACCTCTCTTTGAAATGCAGCCCCAGGAAGGGGTAACATTTTTAATACACATTAAAATTCAAAACTTGTCCTACTGCCTGGTTTATTCTGGGGCTGGTTATCTTTCATCCTACACCTTGGCACATGAACCCTGTCCTAACTGCAGGCATACTAGGAAAGCGTTGCAAATGAGGTCCCAAGACAACAGTAGTCATGTCCTTATTACAGGCCTGTCTTCCAAACTGGAGAACATATTCAAATTCTCAGTAACACTTAGCCCCTGAGGTCCCTCTAATAACTAAACCTATTTATTCTAACTAGGATGTGTTCTGGAACTAGGAAGTGTCCAAAAAAGATAACTTTTCCCCAGAGCTGTGCATACTGCAATGAAAACAAAACAAGGCAAAATGATAAAAATAAGATTTGCCATCTTTAGAGAGCCTGAAAAGTTTTCCCTTCCCTAATCACAGTTAAGTGATGTTACCTCCAAATTATTTCTGTGTTATGGAAATTTTAACCTTAAAAATCTGGAATGCATGTCATTGTTTTCCATTGTTGAAGAGGAAGAGTTGCTACATAGCTCTAAATTTAATATAACTTTCTTATCTTGTGCAAGAGTGGGACCCTATCTCTACAAAAAAAAAAAAAAAGAATAGAAAAATTATCCAGGCATGGTGGCGCACACCTGTAGTCCCAGCTACTAGGGAGACTGAGGCAGGAAGATCATTTGAGCCCAGAAGTTTGAGGTTGCAGTGAGCTATGACACCACTGCACTCTAGCCTGGGCAACAGAGTGAGACTCTGTCTCTAAAAAAAAAAAAAAAAAAATGTATATTCTACAATTCTACAATTTTACCTCCAGAGACTCTGATTCAGTAGCTCCGGTATCTGCATTTTTACTAGCACCGAGTGATCTGATCTGCGCAGTGCTCAGTACTCTGAGAGCTTTCTCCTCTTGGCTTTTCAGCAAAAGCAGTTCCAGCCTCCATGTTAATTTTGATGAGGACTTCAACTCGGTCTTATTTATCGATAAGGAAGAAGAAAGTTTGCAATGATGTGCAGCGACACCCACAGTAGTCGTAGCTGGGTCTCAGAATCTTTGGCACTGCCTAAACGGTCTAGGCTTACAATAAAATATCACAAGTTCTTTCTTCCATACAGAGTCAAAAAGTCTCTGGCATCCATGGATTGGTTAATAATTCTCAGAAATGATCAACAGTATTTGTGGAAATTCTTTGACTGACTCAAGGGAAAGAGATTTCAGTCGAAGATTTCACTTTTTTATAACCTAGAGACTAAGTACCCAGGGACCGGATTTCAGAACATCAGCTAAATGACAGGTTCTCTTCCTGGGGGTTGGCACCAGGATGACTTGGGATGGATGACCAGGGCATGGCCAGTCAAGCCCGCCACAGCTCTCTGGCGGACAGTGACCGGGGGTCTCTCCTTGGTGTGTTGACTTCCAGGCTTCTCCTTTGCTACGTGTCTGTTTGGTTTTCCTTGGCTGCCACATATGGATTTTTCTCTGGCATGTCAGCACATAAGGGTGGCAACTGTGTGCTCCAACACATAAGCAACTTAATTTCATCTTCGTGATAGGATTGCCTGTGCTGGTAGGTTCTGATATAAATTATGCCCACCAGTCCCTCCCAAAAAAAAAAGAAAAGTAAAAAGAGGGACCACAAATATGAAAGCATCTTCTCATCAAAAGCTGTAAAGAAATAAGATAAAAGCACTCGTTTTATTCTCCCAATTAAGTAGTCAGTGCTAGCACTCGTTCACTCAGCTAATCAGTTCACAGCAAGAATTCTACACACAGGGCTACGTAAGGTGCGGTCTTCACATTGCTACCAGTCCCCAAACTACTGATTTGCAAAGACAGTCAGTGCTTAGAAATGCCTATAGCAATTTGATCGTGACACACCATCCAAGTGTGTGATCCGTGCACTCACCTTGTTGACCAAGGTGTGGGCCAGTTCAGGTGTGGAACTGGCTTGGCGAGTTTCAGGTAGAGTGAACTGAGTGTCAGCATCGATGTGCAATGGTTTGGGGAAAACCAGTCTGGTCCCGTGCTTCCGAGTGTTTGAGAGCACAACTAAAAATAACGTGGTGTAAGAAGAGCTGACGCATTGTGACAACGTGGAATAGTGAGGCTCTGTTAGGGGAGCCGACTCTAAGACTAGGAATGTAGGGGCCCAAATTTCTGTAATACTAAGTGGTTTTGTTCAACTTCTGTTTCTTGAGTCCCATCTTGATGATTTTATGCTCTAGAAAACAGTGTTGCATACTTACAAGAGAGAAGGCTCTTACATCCCTAGTTTAGGAGTTGCAGAGAAAGATGAGAAATAATCTGATGAGCCAGAAAACAAATTCCTGATCCTCGGGTACAACCTTGGGCAGAAGAAGGGAAAGACTGCAGATGGGAAGCAGAAGCAGACCAAGCTTAAGTGACCACTTCAACACCAGGAGCAAGCCAGAGTGAAAAGGGCAAGCCATCCGTAATTTCTGCTTCCTTGACGGAATCATTTCCAGGAGCTATAGAATCACATGAACGGTTTTTCACATGGCTATAGTGGTTAAGAATGTGGGCCGTAGGCTAAGACTGTCTTGCTTTGAATCTGATAAATTACTTAACCTTTCTGAGACTTGGTTTTCTCAACAGTAAAAATGAACAATAATAGTACCTTCATTATAGTTTTAAGGTGTAGATTGATGAAAATATTACACAAAGAGTACTTAGAATGGTAACTGGAATTTAGTAAACCTCTTAATAACAATTATCCATTATTATTATTAGAAAAAAGTCCCACAGTAAGAACTTCTTTTAATCTCATCTCAATTACTTTTAAGATCTAAAGTGCAAAGCGATTGTCTTTTATATTTAAAAAGCTAAATATACCATTTAGACCTTCAAAAGCTAAGCTACAAAGGTTAGATATATTTCTCATAAAAGCCCAAGTGATATCGTTTACCAACTTCTCCAAGCACACTTCTCTAGGACGTTTCTACTGTCTTGTTTTTTAAGTGCATTGGGGAGGGGGAAGATACACATCATGTTTATAAATGCACAGAGTATCTCCAATGAACACAGAAATGAGAAACAGTACTTATATCCAGAGAGGGTCAGTGTGTTCCTGAGGGAGTGGACAAGAGGGAGGAAGACATTTTTCACTGTATATCCCTTTGGACCTTATTGAATTTGAAACCATGGACACATATTACATATTCATTAGAAATTTCACTAAATTTTTTAAAAAGAATGTGAATGCTCAAGACAACACAGTGTAATATAAAAAATACTAGACTATGACCCAGGAGAACTAGACTCTATCACTTACATGTTATGAGATCATGGCGAGACACTTAATATCTTCTTGGATTTCATAGCTCTAAAATAAAGAAACTAATGCCTCCCAAGCCACCTCACTGGGTTTATGTGAGGGTCAAGTGAGATTGCAGAACTGCTTTCCAAAGCACAAAGCATTATACAAATATAAGCTATCACTATTATTACTGGACCAAGTCCTCTTTCATTGTTTTGGCTCCCGGAATCCCAGAAGAAGATTGAAAAGTTTGGCTTTGGAGTCAGGAGTCACCTAACAGAGGCGCAGATGATGTGCCCTTTCAGGTTAAACCCTTCTCCAGTTTATGACATCCTTCACTTCCCGTTCCCTAATCCCACCACCGTAGAACACAACATCCAAGAAATGAGAGCAGAAGAGCTGAGAGGCTCCCCTTGGCACCAAGAAGAACACTTTGGTCTACATGTCACCCTCACACCACCTCCCCCCCAAACCCAGCATCAATAATGAAACGCATTCCTAATGCAGACATGTGCCATGTACCAATTAGGATAAGGGTGAAAGATCCCAGCTCTCTCTGACTTTTCTAATCACAAAAGGGGGCTGTGCAAACATTCGAAAGCAAAGAGGAAAGCCTCATCACCATTTCACTCTGTCAATAGATAGGAAAACTCCAAATGTGGGAGAGAAAAGCAAAAGCCAGGGACAGTTGTGAACTCTCCAGGGATCAGATCTCTGCCCCAGAGTTGAATGCCATGTGCAGTTAGCCTCGACTCCAGTAAGTTGCTCTCTTCAGCCTCCCAAGCAGCTCTTGTTGCCTGAAGAAATCTGTTGTAAACTGATGCCGAGAAGCTTACCTATGAATCCCTCTGGAAATTCATATATAACAGCATTGCATGAAGCGTGTCACTTTTATGCCTGTTGCCTTATAAGAGTAAACCAAGATTTACTCAGCATGTATTGTGTGTCAGGCTCTTTCAAATATGTCATCTTGCGTATCCATCAAAACCTATGAAAAAGCCACTATTCACACTGTTTTGTAGTTTAAAAAACTGAGGTTCTGAGAGTTTGAAGAAATCTATTCATGACTGTCCAGCCAAGGTTTGAATCCAGGACTCCAGACACTTGATCTAATGCTCCTTCTCTTCACCCTGGTGCTCCCCGAATTAAACTTGCCATAGAGCACCCTTGAGCATTGAACATTATAAGTGAAACATTTAGCTACAATATATAAAGAGCTAAAGGTAAAAGCAAAATTCAGATCATAAATCAGGTATTTGAAATTAAAGCATAAGCTTGAAACACAGATGGGCCAGAGGCAGTGTGGCAATGGTTAAGCCCCACCTTGTTCTGCCACCAGAAGAGGTCAGAGAACTCAATCACCATTGTCAGATCTCTGCATCTACCTCCTGAAATTCAGGGCTAAGGAACTGAACCAGAGTAATTCCAATCTCTCAAGGCTTGCAGATGGTGACATCCCCTATGGAAGTAGGGGTATCTGGCACATAAGCATGAGGGTTCCATGGGGAAGCAGATGGCACACTTGAAATAAGGTACTCTGAGGAGGATTCACTTAGAACGCTGTGGGCGTAGAGGAACCACAGGGCTAGCGCAGCACCCTGCAGTGTAATAGTAGCAGAACTGCTACCGACTGGGCCTGAAGAGAAGAGTTGAAGTTACCAAAACCTAGAGGAAGAGAATAAGCAGAGACCACACCTTCAGAAGAGCTGCAGCTTTCAACATATGGACACAGCACTTCCAGGAAACCAGGGAACAAATACTTGACCTCATTCACCCCTCCCTCTGTTCTCCCACTGGGACTCACCAGAAACCAGAAGACATGAAACCCTTTGTGGGGTCCATACAGGTCAGCTTTTCAAAGCAGAGAGGCAGATGAAAAAAAGGAGAGAAGAGGGGAGGTAGGTGGGGGTGGACCAGGGTACAAAAGGAGGCTGCCTGGCACAGCACCTGAAATATCTTTAAAACAAAACCTGTCCCTCTAGCCACAGAGAGTTTCTCCATCTACCTCTGATTCTATTTCCCACTTTTATGTAGGTGGCCCTTTAACAGATCTTTAGAGTTTATTTAAGTTTATTGTGCTTATTTTTTTTTTTCAATTTTGAGCGCAGAGTTCTAAAGCTATCTCACAAATGCAGTCCGCACTCAAGCCACCTCTCCATCAGCACATAGCTCCTAGGAAGATCTTATTTGAAAAGCGGTATTACCTTTGAAATACACACAGAAAAAATGTCATACTTTTCATTTGGGGGAATAGCTGTGTATAAGTACCTTCGACTCTTCCTAAACAAAGGTCTGTGAATCTGCAGACTACATCTGAGGAGCTGCCTTGCTGGTAATTCGCTCCCCAGCTTGTCATGAGATTCAGGTGGTCTTGCCTTTGGGAGCTTGGAAGAAAACAGCAGCGATGCTGTGGGTCACATGTTCCTACTCTATTGAATCATTCTTTGATTACTCCCTGATTTTTTTTCTGGAATCATGTTTTAAGGCCTATTCTCAGTTACTACATCAAGACTGGGAGATAAAAGGTTCAATTACCAGTGAAGGAGAACATTCCCCGGGCAGCAGCCCACTCAGAGAGCCATTGGCCTCTGGGGGCCTCTGGACCCCCCTAGAAGTTCAGTAACTCATCAAGCTTCAAACTCAAAACCTTTAGATGATGTGGGGTCAGGGGTTGGAAGGAGGAAAGTTGAGAGACACATTCCCCACCTACCTGGAGATAAATGTCATGCCTTTATTTGTTTCTCTGCAGATTTGCCAGGGAGATAGGACTGGAGTCAATAAACACGCCAGAGATCAGGAAATATTAATAGCATTCTGGGAAATACCATATTTCATCAAATCTAAGATGTCGACTGTTTGTAGAACACACCATTATTTTATGTACCACTATGAAAGAAAAAAACACTGCCATTCAGTGACACCAACTCTTTGCTTCTTTGAAACTTTTTTGATTTATTCCTAGGGATTTGGGGATTCCTACTGCCTTTAGCTGCATTGCTTGTCCTATTGCAGGCAATCCCTTTGCATACATCTCGGTAACACAGCTCTGTCTACTTGTGGATTATCTTTCTTTTTTAAGTCCCATAAAGCCCTTTAAAAATATGGAATTGTGTCCATTCTGCCAAGATGGATATTTGCTCCACTGACATCAAAATTATGCCTCACTGCTCTGTTTCATGCCTCTGTATACACAATGACTTCACTCCAGGGCTGAATCAGAATGTAAACTTACTGAAATCATTTTAAACACCAGCAAGTAGTACCAGCAATGAACATAACTCAATTAAAATGAGGACTCTATGACCATCAATGACCAAGTTCACACGCACACAGGGAAACACCGACAGATACCACACTCGCAGCAAGAGTAAAACATTCCCAAATCTCATCCTCATTTCAGAGATGCTAAAATGTGGGGGGGGGGGGTTACATCTTAAAATCATTGAAATATGATATATATTAAAATATAGCTACATCATTTAACTGGCTGGTGCCCTACAGCAAGGGAACATTTTGAAAACATTTGATCTTAGAGAGTATATGGACAGGATCCCAGCAGGAAACAGATGGCACACAGAAAAAGGGATGATTAAAAAGAATTTTAATGAAGAGACTATTTATCAAGATGTGGGCAGGCTTAAGGGAAAGTGGCAAGCACCTGCAGGAAATTGCTACAACCCCTGGCCCAAGACAGGTCACCTGAACCCAGAGGAAGCAGCAGTGTGGGGGAGCTGTGGCCACTTCCGAGGGGTCGTCAGGGAGGAAGCAGAAGGAATAACTATTCTGACCTCTCTGTCTCTCTGCCCTTCAGTGTCCTGCCTTTGGCCGCACCACCCAGCGGTCAGAGGGGATGTGGCCCATGGAGCTCAGCCCCCCAGGCCAGAGAGCAGGGTGGAGAATGGAAAGGAGGAGAAAGACAATGTCCACCACTGGGGGTTCACCAGAGAGCTAAAACATCTTAGCTTAAAGTTCAGTATTCTGTGGTTGCCTTACAACAAGTTTATGGCCAAGGTAGATATTTCGTTGCTTCTCAATGAGAATTATCACAACCAGTAAGGACCTGGGAATTTGGAACTGGACTGTCCTTTTGCCTGAGTGTTAGACTAGATCCAAATTTGTGCTCACACAACAATCTCAACCCTACGTCTGGCTACTCCACTTGTATACAAACAATTGAGATATAGGTAGGTAGGTAGGTAGGTAGGTAGGTAGGTAGGCATAGACAGACAGATATGGTCTAACCTCATCTTGCCCCCATGAGGCAGCTCCAAGTGGTTGGGAAGAAAATAGCCAATTTTAGAATTTTAGAATGCGATGGTTCTGTGGCTTCAAAGTCTGCTTTGCGTGCAGATTCCTAACAGTAATAGGTAACATGCCCTGACCTTGCTGTGTGCTAGACACCGGGCTAAGTGCTTCATATTCAGATCTCACTTAATCCTCACCCAACCCTCGGTACTATTAATATTCTCACTTTACAGAGGTTAAAAAGTAACAGCAAGCATGAATTTCTTTAAAAATAAACTGGATTATATCACTATCTTGCCCAAAATGCCTTCTTCTGCACTTGGAAGTGACTGTAAGGCCCCTATCAGAGCAGCACGGCCTCTTGCGATGGGACCCATCAGGCTCCCGGCTTCATCTCTTGCTCAGACGTCCTGTTTCCCACTCTGTCCCCACCGGGCTTCCTTCACCCCCTCTGGCGCTGGCAGCTCTTTGCCTCCTCGACACCTCTGCATAGGCTCTTCTCGCTGCCCGGAATGAAGGGCAAGCGCCTTCTCATCTTTTAGCAGCTCAACCGTGGCCCCCTCAAGGCCGCCGCTGACCAACCCTCCTGAAGTAGATCCATCCGCCTGCATCCCCGGCCTTTCTTCCTCTCGGAGGCCCTTGTTTCCTGTGCAGCTGTCCCCACGAGCGCCTGCCTCTCACTGCCACTGGGACGTGAGTCTGACTCGGTCCTCTTCCCAGCCTCGCCCCCATGACCCCCTCAGCCCCTGTGTCTCCTTTGAAATCTTTATTATAATTTGCTATTCTTTTGTTTTCTTTTTACCTGTTCTTTACTTTTTCTTTTTTTTTGCCCCTCCCGCCCCTTTACCTGTTCTTAAACTGTCTCCCTACAAGAGCCAAAATCCCTCTGTTCACCGCTCTACCCTCGGCACCCGAAATTCTCCTTGGCAGGTTGGTGGAGGAATTTGCCTAAGGCCCTGGGGTCCCTGAAGGGGCAGGATCCGCACCCAGACTGCCTTTCTGCAGCGCCCTCCCTCTGCTCCAGCCCACAGGACTGCCCCCAGATGGTCTTCCCCTCCTGCGAGGAAGCAGGACACAAATGTCGCGCACTGGGCCGTGGGGTCGGCCCCTATGGGTGAGGACAGAGCGGTCACACTTCCGTCCCCGGGGTCCCGCACCCGAGTTGGCAGGACTGACCGAAAAGGCACAGGCCGCTGAGCCAGGAAAGGAAAGCTCTGCGCCTTATCTACGATCCCAGCTCTTCCAGACTGTGTGGAAACTGGTTCTGTTTCTCCACGAGGCGGGAGGAGCGGCTCCCGTTGGCACTGAGAAGGCACAAAGGCAGCAGCATTGCGCTGAGGCCTCGCACTCTGCTCTTCCCTCAGCTTTCCCTCCCTCCCCACATCATTTCAGTGGCATCGCGGGAGGAAACGGGACATGCAAAGCCCCAGACGGCATCGTCTCCTGTTCCTGGGGAATATATCACTACGCCTTCAGTATAATCCACTGGAGCTTTTATATGGTCCTTCCGCTGGTGCTGCTTTCTGCTTCTCTCTGCCTTTCTAACTCCTCCACGGCTTGCTTTCTGCCAGAGAATTTGTTCAGGGTGAGCACACGTACGCGTGTCTGTTAAAGCACAACTGTGGCCACATTCCCAGCAAAGGAGGAAGAAGTCTTTGTAAGGCCCAGCTAATGCAACAAGCTCCAATCACTCATAAAATATTTATTAAGTGGGAAGAAAGCAATGTTTCCACCATTTGTTATTAGTCCACAGTCGGTCACCACAGAAATCACTGTATCCTCAAATGCAGGAGTAGTTAGTGGCCAAAGTTTGGAAAGTATTTTACAAAGGGCTCATAGACACACATCACTTATGCCTCATGGTATGGATGGAAAAATAGCGTCGGGGGGAGGGGGTGACAAGCAGAGCAGCGGCAGGGGGTACACAGTCCCCTGAGCTCTCATTACCCCAAAAGATTTGGCCAAGTCTATGTGAGCCCCAAGCCTATGGTCAACTTTTTTGCATTCATTTATGCTCAGCCAGGTGTGACCATGAGAGGAGACACGGAAGGGGCTCAGGAAAACAAAGTGTATTTTATTTACGGGTCCTAGAGACAGGTGGCACAGCAGGCCACACAGGGTGTGGGGAAGACATGGTGAAGACAGAAGCAAGTGGAAGGTTCAGTCAGAAACTTTATTGGGGTTTCCATTGGGAAGGCAAACTAGAATTGGCTAGTCTGAATAATTTCAGCTCTCTACTGTAGGCGTGGTCTCCAGTTGCCTGGTCGCTGGCCCTGACGTGATTAAGGCAGAGGACTACTGCCTCCTGAGGTACACCAGCCACATAGAGGGGGATGGATGGTTCTGGACTGAGCAGTTTGCAGGAAAGGCATCCTCCCAGCTGAGCCCTTTGCTGTGTCTGAGAATTGGCTAGCCCTAGGAGGGGCAGTCTCTTGCCAGAAGGAGCAGTTGTTTAAGATGTCAAAACAGTGTAATATACAGAAAATTTTTAAATATATATGATACATGCGATGGTTACTTTTATGTGTCAACTTGACTGTACTGTGGATGCCCAGAGAGCTGGTTAGACATTATTTCTGAGTATGTCTGTGAGGGTGTTTCTGGAAGACATCAGCTTTTGAATTGCGGAATGAGTAAAGCAGATGGCCCTGCCCAATGTGGTGGGCCTCACCCAATTCATTGAAGGACCAAATAGAACAAAAAGGCAGAGGAAGGACTCATTTGCTCTCTGTCTGACTGCTCAAGCTGGGACATCCATCTTCTCCTGCCCTTGTCACTCCTAGTTCTCAGGCTTTCCAGATCTCAGACCTTAGAACTACACCAATGGCTTTCTTGGGTCTCCAGCTTGCAATCTCATGGCAGATCATGGGACTTCTCAGCTTTCATAGTCACATGAGCCAATGTTATATAACAAACCTCTTCCTGGATATAGATATACATAGATATATGAGATACAGATATATATGCAACTGATTCTATTTTTCTGGGGAACCCTGACTAATGCAATACATCAGTGTTAGAGTGGTACAGTGGAGCCCACCACCATCAACATTTTCAGGGACAGGACAGGGAATAATATCTATGTGACTATAACATTGGATGCTTTCTTGTCCAGGAAGTGACTTTGTCTGAAATGGAGCCTCTGGAGCCCAGGACTGGAATCAGCATGTTCTTCAATCAAGCTGGCTGCCCCGCTGAGCCAGCCCTGCTACACATCTAATGAAAGGTCAGTAGAAGTGAGCCCCTGGGGCCAGCACATTTTCCTCTCCTCACAGGCTAGATGGATTCATCTCCAAGGAAACAGGGCCTGAAGCTAATAAGTGCACTGGAGAGGCAACCAAACCAGAGTGATTCATTCACCAGCTCTTCAGTCTCAGAAGAACACCGGCACCAAACGGTTTGGGATTACTGGTATTTGGAGTTTGGTATGAGTCCCCAGGCTCCTGGTGGAAATCTGGGGGAACCTATGTGAATGGAGGATCAAATCCATGGAAGGGGCTGTGATCTAGGACTCTAGGAAAGGTCGACATCTACCTAAGCACTTGAACCAGGCCCTTGTAAGTGCAGAGGATTTGAAGACAGGAGTGGTAACGGGGAGCTGGGAATGGGAAAGAGACAACAGAGGAAGGCAGTGAACGTGGTGTGAAGGTTTAGGGGCAAAAAGACTCCTGGTACTCTGTGGTCACAAAATCCATTCCTTTCCTCCAACTCTTTTGTAAATTAAATATTTAGCATGTGCAAACAAAATATTGAAACAAATGCCTGAGGATAAGTGGGACAGCCCCCATTACCTCAAAGAGCGGTAGTAGATTCCACGAAGGAACGCCTACCCAATGGCCAGCACACGTGTGCACATAGCAATGCCCAGGGGAGGTTAGCTTCTCCCCTCCCATTCTTCCTGCTTTCCCGGAATCTCCCTTGCCCCAGCCCCAACATCTGCCTCGATCCCTACCAAACCTTTGGTTAATCTGCCAGCACCATTCTTAGTGATGCTGAATCTCCTTCTATTAGGGACTGAATGTTCGTATTCTCCGAAAAGTCATATGTTGAAGTTCTAACCCCCAGTGTGATGGTATTTGAGGTGCAGCCTTCAGGAGGTAATTTTGTCTAGAGGAGGTCATGAAGATGGGAGTCCCATGAGGGGATTAATGTCCTTATAAGAGGAGGAAGAGACCAGAGCTCACTCCCTCTCTGCCATGTGTGGACACAGCAGGAAGGTGACTGTAGAAGGCTGGCTGGCTACAAGCCAGGAAGAGAGCCCTCACCAGAACCCAACCATGCTAGCATCCTGATCTCAGACTTCCAGCCGTCAGAACTGTGAGAAATAAATGTCTATTATTCAAGCCACCCAGTTTATGGTATTATGTTATGGTAGCCAAGCTGACTAAGACACCCTCAAACATCCTGCAAGAAAAAAATCCTTAGCTCCAAAATGGGGGAAAATGCGTCTTTGACAAAATTTTCCTGGGCCATAAAGATTAGCAAAATGTCTTTCCTTTAAGGACTTAAACCTAAAACCTAAAGCCCATATATCCCAGAACACCAGGATCTCTGTAAACTAATGATCTGAGAGGTCAAGACCGTCACCCACGCAGACTGCCTAGGAACCTGGTACCAATATTTCTGAAAATGTGGCTCCTTGGCCACCTTTATCAGAATTTACTCAGAGTGCCTGTTATAAAAATCATGTGTCTGTCACTGCATACATGTTACATTGAAAGCAGTTGTTGGGATCCTAGAAGTCCGTATTTTAACAAGCGACCCAGTGCATTCTTATGAACAGTAATATATAAGAACCACACATGGATACACTAATCCCCACCACCCGTCTCTTCCTGAATATCCTACTGCAAACTGGGACTCTGACGGCCACAGAGAACCTTCTCTAAATCCTTGCACTCAAAACGTGATGTGCAGCACAGCATTGCATCACTTGGGAGCTTTTAGAAATGCAGAATCCCAGGCACCAATCCAGACCTACCTCCTCAGAGTGCATTTTTTCATTAGAGTTTGGAAGAGTTTAAAAGTGCTGGCTGGGCATAGTGGTTCATACCTATAATCCTAGCACTCTGGGAAGCCAAGGCAGAAGGATCGCTCGAGGTTAGGAGTTGGAGACCAGCCTCAGCAAGAGCAAGACCCTGTCCCTACTAAAAATGGAAAGAAATTAGCCAGGCAACTAAAAATTAGAAAAAATTAGCCAGGTGTGGTGGTGCCTGCCTGTAGTCCCAGCTGAGGCAGGAGCATCGCTTGAGCCCAGGAGTTTGAGGTTGCTGTGAGCTAGGCTGACGCCACAACATTCTAGTCCAGGCAACGAAGCAAGACTCTGTCCAAAAAAAAAAGAAGTGCTATGAACCCAAGCTGCCCCAAAAAGTCTAGTGAATTGCTTTCATGATCTGCCAAGGCATTCCTACTATCAGGATTTCAAAATCAAGTTAAGCTACTTAGAAACACCCAGAGAAGGACCAAAATGAAGTGTAGAGTGATTCCTTTGAAGCCTACTCTCAAATAGGAACCTAACCCCAGGAAGGTAAAGTTTCATGACTAGGGTGACAAGCCTTGTTATTAAACCTCTCAGATGCTCATTTTACCTTTGTGGCACAGACCGCAAGTTGTCCCCTACTATCCAATCTCCCCTGCTTTCTTCATAATAGAACCCTTGGTATTTAGCTAGTACCTGACTGTCCAAAATAGAGACGTATTACTCAACCTCCCCTGAAATAAGATGTCTACATATAAGTTCTAGCCAATGTTAAGTGAGCAAAAGTATCTCTTGCAACTTCTAGGATATGTCCTTATAGAAATGGGATATGTCCCTCTTTAGCCCTTCCTTCCTCCTTGCTAAAATGTAGACATGATGGCTGGGGCTCAAGCAACCATTCTGGACAATGAGGTAGAAGCCACATGATGAGAATGGTGGTTACGGACATGATGAACTAGATACCTACCTCAGGACTTCTTAAATCTCTATTTTGTTTATGCCCATTTATTTGGGGTTTTCCTTCATTCTCAGCTGAATCAATTCCTGATATGTATCCCTGTTACACTTCAGGCAATATGAGGTGAATAATTCCTGTGTCCTCAAAAGGCTGAGTGTCTTGACTATAAGAGTCTCAACACTCAGGGAGATTTATTATCATTCTGGGTGTGGCCCTGTCTCCCAGTGCAGAGTAAATGAAAGGGCATGTAGGAGATGGGTTAGCAAGGGGTTTTCAAGTCCTACCCTATTCTTCTACCCAGCGCTATGTTTAACCTTTCTGTTGCCATAGATACCTCCAGAAAGAACTTCATTAACCCTCTTGAAGCTCTTACCAAGATTACTTTCTGCTTGCAGCCAGGAATTCTAACCTATTTTCTCTTATTGCAATTCAGACAAGTCCCTCTTCATCATCTTTAAGTGGAAAAGGAAATAGAGGAATTGCCTGCTACAAACAGAATTTCAATATAAAATCCTCTATTCAACCACTACACAAACCCTTATTTCATGGCATACTATGTGCAAGTCACTGTAGTAGGCTTGGGATAGAATGAAACCTTCCTGAAAGCTGTTTTTGACTAGTGTATTTTTGTCTAAAAGCCAAACCTCTGACTCCAGGCAACAGGCCAATTATTTCAAAGACAAGGTTTGGGTCTTGACCTTGAAAACATTATTCAGAATTAGACCCTTCTGTAAATCAGAAAAATGTTGTTGAATTTGCGGGGGGTTTTGTAGATACATAATTACCTCTCTTCTGCTTCCCTTCAAATTCTTAAATGACTTCACAGCATCCATATAAATTACCCTTCTGCAATGATTCAGGGTAAGTTCTCTAAATGGATCTAATTCTCTCCCGCCACCCCCACCGCCAGCCAGAGGAGGACGTGTGGTGAAGAACATAGTACATTTCCTGGCGCATTGTATATCTTCAGTAAATTTTACCCAAATCTGACTTCCTCAGTTTCATGCTCTGTGTTCTGTATTCTCTCATGTACACCATACCATTTAATGAATATTTGTATTAGTAGGAATCACAACTATTTTGCTACTTTTGTATTCCTAATATTATTACAAATTATCAATTATACACACTGGTCTTCCGGAGGTTTGTCCAGAAGGCACCATAATTCAAAATACAAAGCAATGCTTCCATAATGTGTATTTATAATTGTAATATGTTTCTGTGGTTACATTTGAATGTGGAAGTGCCTCTTCTGAAACTGTTGTAAGAAATCACTTCAACTAAGGCAGACCACGAAGCCATGTATATCTGCATCAGAAGTAACTGGAAGGCTGGCCGGCTTCCCCGGGGCTGCGGTTTGGGTTGAAAGGGAGAAATCCCAGACACCCTGTTAATGGGGTGCGAAACTGGGATGCTCGTGTTAACCAGGAGTCAATCTCCTTTTCAGACATGAGCAAATGGAGCTGCCTTTTTCACAGCTTGTCTCACGGGTTCCCTGGCAGCTAATGAAATTTTTTTCATTTGAAAAGGCTTTTACAGAGCCAATAGAGGTGGCTGCTGTGGAACATCCACAGGATAATAGGAAATAGCAGTAAACGGGCACCCTGCATTCAGGGAATCCAGAATCCTGCCCCATGGCCGGGCCCCCCTCAGCCCTTTCGGAGGGGACTGGATTGCAGGAGACCAACCCTTACACCTCAGACTTGGCCGGCCCTACTTCGTAGCCTGGGGCAGCCAGGCTGCTAGCACAAGAGGTCTTCGTTAAAAGCCTGAAGGTAGAATTGCAGTGCATGTCCCTCTATCTATTAAAAATAGGAAATAACCAGGGTTATTTTCTAAAGGCCATTCTTTGCATAAACAATTTAGACACACTTACCAGCACGTTCGCTAACAAGAAATTCTCCTCCTCGTTTCTTTTTTACAGTTCTGAAGTTACATGCATAAAAAGAAACAAGGCTTTTTCCATTCATCTGGTTTGATGTACTATTTTTTCTTATCCATTCTCGCTACATCCTGTTGGGCCTACGCTGCTAAGAAAGTCTCTTATACATATTTGGGGCTTGTGGAGGGGAGGGCAGGACCCTGGGAAGGGAGGATGTAGGGAAGCTTGTGATGAATTTTAACAGGAAACGTCTTTAACAAATGAAGTCTCTCTTCCCTTGCCTAACTCTGAAATGCCTCTGGCTTGAAAATTCCCCATATGCTCGTTATTTATGTATACCACGCAAATGCTAAACAAAGAGCTCCATTCTTAGTCCCCCACACAGCCTGCAGCAGCTAGGAAATTTTCCACCGGAGAGATATAGGGGGATCCGGAGCAGAACCAAAGCGAGGGTCACTGCACGGAACATCATTGGCAAAAGTCAACATAAGGTTGTATAGACAATGTGGAATAGATCAATCTGCCAGGAAGAAGTTTATTTGTTTATTTCCAGTAAGACCAGACTGTCAAGTTGGTGCCTGTATCAGTTTGCTCCAGCTGCTGTAACAAAGGACCACAAACTGGGTGACTTAAACAACAGAAATTCCTCGTCTCACTTGGAGGTTAGAAGTCCAAAGTCAAAGTGCTGGCAGTGCTGGTGCCTTGTGAAGGCTGTGCAGGATCTGTTCTCTGTCTCTCCCCCAGCTTCTGGTGGTTTGTTGGCAATCTTCGGTATTTCTTGGCTTGTTGGAGCATCACCCTGATCTCTGCCTTCATCTTCACGTGGCGTTCTCCCTGTGTGCATGTGTCTGTATCCAAATTTCCTTTTTATAAGGATATGGTCACACTGGATTAGGGCCAAGCCTAATGACCTCAACTAATCATATCTTCAAAGACCCTATTTCCATGTAAGGTTACATTCACGTAAATTTTAGGGGACACTATTTGACCCGTAACAGCGTCCAATATAAAATATCCCAACAACAAAGCTGATAACCCTGCCAGGGGGCAGCCAGTGAGATGATTATGAATTAGCATTTGGGGAAAAAAAAACTTTGGCCATCCTGGGGTTTGAACGGTAGGTTTCTGAGCCACAGAAATTTTCAGGGAAGAGCTAAGCCCTGAAAGGTTCTATTTAAGAATGAGGAAGACCAGTCAAGACAGAGCGGTCATGCCTGAGCCCTCTGGTTCTCAGCGTTCTGGCCCCTTCTCTCAGCAAGCAGATGGGCAAAAATCTTGCTAACTCTGATGACAGCAGTGGGCCTGCTCTGCCCTGGGCCTCCCTGCTCAGAGCCAGCCTTTTCTGTAGCGCCCCCTTAGACATTAAAGGAAGAAGACAAGTCAGAGACAGGGAATAATAGCCAGCCCTCGACTGCAGTCTTCCTTCAACTCTGCCTCCCTTGAAATATTTTTTCCTGTTTGCCTCTCTCACTCTCTTCCACCCTGAAAGCCAAGAATACTGTTTGTAGGAAATTTTAAGAACAACGGTAAAAAGTAAAATGTCTATAGATGACAACCGGTTTGACATTTCCAAGTCTTCTCTCTTGATTCCAAAGCCCATGCGCCCCTGCCTGGAGTGGCCTGAACTTGCATTCTTTAGTTCAGGTTTTGATTGAACTTTCTCAGGCCTCCAGGGAGTAGGCAAGCTACTGTGTGGAACTGTTTTCCAGTCATTTGTTTGTGTATTGGTTTGCCTTTGGTTTGCTTCTGTCAAAGCATCCCTGCCATCCCTCTGTTACAGTGGAAGACGGGGGCTCCAAAGAGAGCAGGTGGAGGAGACATTGCCAGGGACGGGACAGAGATGACAGCCTCCTCCTTCCAGGTCCGTGCCCAGGTCAGTCTTCACCATTGAATAGGCCAGTTGGTCTGGTCTCTCTTGTCGCGGCTGACCATGACAGCCCTGTCCTGCGGCTTATGCCAGCTCCTGACTGTGCCCCTCCAAGGCCATCGTAACCACACCCTTGATCCAAGCTGTAACCTCCTTCCTGAAGTGCTGTGATCACCTCCCAGGGAGAGAGACTGCAGGGTTTGTTCTCTGACATCCCCGGTCCCTGCTCCAGTAAAACTTGTATTTCGCCCAACTTGCAGTTAGTCCCAAATCTCACCTGCCCAGTGGATGGGAAGGCAGACAATCAGTCGGTGCCAACCTTGTGAAACCATCCGACACTTTTTCCAGGATGTCTGGTACCCTCAGCATGTGCAGGCCTTGGAGGGTAGAATCCTTTGCTATTGCAGTTAAAAATCAGACCTGAGGACACTGGGAGCTATTTGATAAATGCACGTTAACTTTTAGGATACCTGCTGCCTGTTAGGATTTAGCTCCAGCCTCCAAAGTCTATTAAGTTACAATCTAATGTGTGAATTTAGAGCTTCAAATTTAAAATGTCAGATGCTGTTTTATTTATTTAGCAAATACAGTATTCACCATTCCTTTGAAACTGTTCCATGTGCTTTACAAATACTAAATCATTTAAATCAGATGAACATGAACATAAAAAGGTTTAGTAACTTGCCCAAGGGCATTCAGCTAGTAACCAGCAGAGCCAGGATTCAAACCCTCAATAGTCTAATCTAGAGTCTGGACTCTTAACCACTGCACTGAGGACCAGCTATAACCGCAATATGACAATGGAACCAAAAACGGGAGGAAATGTAGTTGAAAAGTTGCAACTGAAATGGGAACACCTAGCATCCTCTGGATGAGAACTCACTTGTGTTCCTCTGTGAGGCATTTACTGCACTTAAACACAACCTTTCTCTAGCTCAACCAGGTTGCCCAGAGATTAGACAAAATGCAATCAAGTTTGGCACTGAAGTCTAGTTACAATTATCAAAAAGGAATGCATCTACTCTTAATTAGGACAGCTCTGGATCTCTGAGGGATGCTGGGCGAGACTGTATTTTCTACTTCCTACTAAGAGCTTCCCTCTTTCCCTGGCCTTCTATAGATGGGAATTCTAATGTGGCAAATACACAGAAAACCTGTACAATTTTTATTAAAATGTGTTTTTTCCACCTATGGGAGAAAAATAATATTCAAATCTTCCACATTTCATTTTCTCATTTCCTTTTTTTAATTTTTAGTTAATGTATTTTTATTATGTATATTTGTTGGGTACAATGTAATGTTTTGATCTATGTATACATTACAGAAAGAGTCAATCAAGCTAATTAGCATATCCATCTCCTCACCAGTTTATCTTTTTGTATGTGTGTGTGATGAGAATTAGAGCAATTCTGAAACATACAACACATCATTATTAACTGCGGTCACCACGCAGTACAACAGGTCACTAAAACTTACTCTTCCGGTCTGACTGGAAGTCTGTGCCCTTTGGCCACATCTCCTCCTCAACTCAGTCACTGTCTCCCTGGTGCACAGCTCTCACAGGGACCTCCGGAGCTTGTCCCATTCCCACCCTCGGAGCAGGGTGGGTGGTTAGGCTTGCTTCCTTCACGTCTAAGCTGGTTCTTTCCTCTTGGGGAGGCGCTCTGTCATCCTTACCCTCCTCATCCTCTGGGAAGGCACTCCGGAGTCTTCCTCTCCATCTGGCAAGTCCAGCTGACAGGGTCTGTCAGATGTGCCCACACATTTGTTGCTGCTCAACAACTGGAAGAACCACTGCTGCTCCCTAAATTAAACTGAACGACCTAGTTTATTCCAGCAGGTTCCTGGTAAACAGCACTGCAGCTGAAAAGGCTTATCCTGTTTACTTTAGCATGAAATATCCTGAGTTGAAGCTCCTAGAGCAGGGCAGAGGCTGCGCTCCCTGAATGTCAGCTGTTTGAAGGGCTTTGTGTTTTGACAAATGGTGTTTAGGTAAGAAAGCCGCTGTTGATGTGATCTTTTTTATCAACTTTGAGCATTTGACGTAGATGGACACTGTTCTATTTCAGTATATGCCAGGCCTTCTTAAGGAGGAGAATCATCAGTGTGTGTAATGATTTGATGTTCCCCACTGGCTAAACCTCCATGCACAGTGTGACCTTCTTGAGTTCCTATCTCTGTGTCAGGGTTTCTCAACCTCAGCACTAGTAACAGTTGGACTAGCAACATTTGGATAATTACATGTCGTGGGGGCTGTCCCATGCATTGCAGGATGTTTAGCGGCAACCCTGGCCTCTGCCCACTAGATGCTATTAGCAGCCTCCCCCAAGTTAACCAAAAACGCCTACAGACATTGCCAAATGTTCCCTGGGGAAGGGAGTAAAATCACCCCCCACGCTCCCAACTGCATTGAGAACCACTACTCAAGGTTAAAAATAACATTCTTTTTACAAAGGCCAGGAAGGGAAGAGACCATTTGTAGAACATTCAGAAGCTCTCAGAGTATCCTCAGAGTGTTCTCCTCCTTCATCCCTGTCCACAGGGAACCTCACTGGTTCAGCTTATTGAAACTTGAAAACACAAATATTTAAAAGGCTTTAAAAAGCATTACCAGAAAAATAAAAATTATCCAATGAGTATTAAGTTCCCTCTAGGTGCCCCTATATGTTCTGCTTTCTACATCCTTTTAAAGATGTCTGTCCTGTCAGCCCTTAAAAAGGAGAAAAGTTCCTTCCATGTCACAATATGGATGAACCTTGAGAACACTGTGCTAAGTGAAATAAACCAGTCTCAAAAAGACAAATGATTCCACTTTTATAAGGTACCTAGAAACAGAAAATAGAATGGTGGTTTCAGAGGCTGGGGAGAGGGGGATATAGAGGAGTTGTTGTTTAATAGGAACAGAGTTTTGGTTTTGCAAGATGAAAAGAGTTCTGGAGATGGGTTGTGTGGCAAAGCAAATGTAACTAACACTACTGAGCTGTGCACTTAGAAATGGTTAAGATGGGAAGTTTTAAGTTATGTGCTTTTACCACAATAAAAATACTAATAATAAAGAAAAATAACAATAAATGGGGGGGCGGGAGGAGTCTGTCACCAACTATCCTCTCTTTCAAAGGTGGCCAGAGCAGATGCACTGGAGTTCTATAGACACAGGGGCAGAGCATCCTTCCCTAACCCCAGTCAGAATCCTGATAATTGCCTGAATCCTGCCAACATCCTCACATCTGAGCCAAAAACCTCTCTTCCTCAATTTTCACTTGTTTCTCCAGTAAATATTTTTAGGATACTTTAAAATGCATACATCTAAAACCATCTCCTCTCCCTTTTTGGCCAAATTTCTGTAGGAGGTTTTAGTGAAACCTGAAACAACTAAAAGCCTGGAGTTGAGGAGCTGGGAATCGATGCTTTTCCAAAATGCTAATCAGGTGCCAAAGAATCTGAAGTTGAAGAAGTGGTGATATATTGAGAAATCCCCATGCAAGGTGTATTCCGACACAGTAACAGAGCAGCAAGAGCACCTGAGGCTAGGTAGGACGAGGCAAGGGATAGAGGGAGAGGATACTGATTGAATTTGGGGCCATGAGAATTTGGCCCTTCCCAAAAGTTTCCCTAATGGCCAAGAAAGGGCTGCCGAACCTTAAAATTTATGTGACCAGTGGTCATCTACAGCTTTCTGTTCTCAAGTAAGCAGAAACAAAGATAACAAGTAACACAAAATTCAGATGCTCTTTTGTAGTTTTCAGAACAATTGCCCAGATTTTATGCTAATTTCCTTTTCTGGGGACATTCCATGGGGTCAGAGTGTGCACTGCATGCATTCCACTTAAGACTCAGATCCGTGGTCAGTGACCATTTCAAGCCTGCTTTGGCCTGCCTTCCTCGACAATTTGGATTCCTTTGGTAAGTATCATTTTTATCAGGGTTATTTTGCTGCGCAATTTCATTCTGTGCTCCCTTCTAACAGAGCATTTCAAAACTTTCAAATTAACAAATATTAATAAATGAATGGCATACATACCATTTTATATATACATATATGCACACAGAGAAAGGAGTAATATTTTTCTTTTAAATATAAAAAAATAAGAAAAATGCTAAACTTATTTGTATAGCTTTATCTTCTTTCCTTGATTCAAAAATGAAGATTTGGCCGGGCGCGGTGGCTCATGCCTGTAATCCTAGCTCTCTGGGAGGCCGAGGCGGGCGGATTGTTTGAGCTCAGGAGTTCGAAACCAGCCTGAGCAAGAGCGAGACCCCGTCTCTACTAAAAATAGAAAGAAATTAATTG
>CAUYSK010080231.1:0-28378 GCA_963575035.1 Avahi laniger | reverse complement strand
GGTGTCTGTCATCCTAGCTCACAGCAACCTCAAACTCCTGAGCTGAAGCGATGCTCCTGTCTCAGCCTCCGGAGTAGCTGGACTACAGGTATGTGCCACCATGCCCAGCTAATTTTTTCTATTTTTTTTTTTTTTTTTTTTTTTTAGCAGAGATGGGGGTCTCGCTCTTGCTCAGGCTGGTCTCGAACTCCTGACCTCAAGCAATCCTCCCACCTCAGCCTCCCAGAGTGTTGGGATTACAGGCGTGAGCCATCGCGCCCGGCCCCAAGTACTTTTTAAAAGGAGAGATTTAGTAGAGACCCTGTCTCTACTAAAAATAGGAAGAAATCATCTGGACAGCTAAAAAAATATATATAGAAAAAATTAGCCGGGTATGGTGGCACATGCCTGTAGTCCCAGCTGCTCGGGAGGCTGAGGCAGGAGGATCGCTTGAGCCCAGGAGTTTGAGGTTGCCGTGAGCTAGGCTGATGCCACAGCACTCACTCTAACCAGGGACCAGGGCAACAGAGCGAGACTCTTGTCTCAAAAAAAAAAAAAGGAGAGATTCACAGAGGGAGGTTTTTACAGAGATTCATCCAGACCTGAAAACCAACAGATGTGAGCTACACCCTACCCTCCCTCCCTCATCTTCTGTGTACCTGTTACTTTGTTAATTTAAAAATGTGTGTACAGGTGGGTGTGGGGGGCTGCCTCCCACGGAGCTGGTTCACATCATCTGGAATACTGCAGGTCAGAAACTGCCACAGCCCTCAGGAGGCTGACCAGCTGACTGGGAACTTGTCACTTTTAGTGTTTCATGGACAGTCTCTTTAACCGTCCAAGCAGGAAGGTACACGCTTCCCACGCTGTGATTCTACTTGGGCACATCCATCCGCCCGTCGAGCAATAAATATTTTTCCAGCATTGGTGCAGCAGCAGGAGCCACCCTGTTTCCTGTTGAGCCTTAGCACACACAAGCAGAGGGATTCTGTCGGTTTTCACCTCACCCCCATTAACACCCTTATTTGGAAAGGTTAACACACCAGTGTACCTGCCTCTGGACTCTGAAAATTTTATCTGGCCAAAGGCATCAGTCCAAATTCCAGTTCTTGCCAAAACTGGAGGTGATTCTGGTTTCCTTTGAATACAGTTCTCACAGCAAAATGAGAATATGGTTCGGGGAGGCAGACCTCTCGCCTTGCTTCTCCCAATGCCAGCCTCGATCTGATACGCGCGCCCCGGAGTTTTGCTGGGAGATGACTCAGCTAATTAACGTTAACAATGCGGCTCCCGACTGTGCACTTGGGAGCAGTTTCAGGGCCTTACGCTCTTGCCAAAGCCGCTTACGAAACCGGCCTGGGCCGGTGCCCACGTCTATGCGACTGCAAGTTCGGTCCCCGGACAGGCCAAGCTCAGCACCGCCGGCGCCGCAGCTCGGCCGCCTAAGCCGTCTGTGCCCGCGACGCTGCCTGGCGTCCTGCGGCCGCTGACGACGGGGGCGCCAGGGACACACAGATCAGAGGTGAAAGGCAGCCTCGGCGCTTTGCAGGTGGGCTGGGCTGGCGAGCGACACCGGGCACCCCGCCGCAGAAGCCCTGGGCACAGGTTTAAGGGAAAGGCCTGTGTTTCCCTGTGTCCTCCGGTGACCCGCGAGGTGGCCTCTAGGGCCTTCCGCCCCGGCGCAGATCCGGCGTATGCCGCCCCGCGGGCCTCCTCCAGGCTGTGGGGCAGCGGCGCGCCCACCCCAGTCCCACCCGTCTTTGCCTGTCGGCGTGTGCGCCGCTGCGGGGCCCGCGCGTACGTGCGCTCGCCGTCCGCCCGGGTGCAGCGGGCTTGTCCGCACGGCGCAGGGGTGGCCGTCGGGCCCTCTCTGGCTTCGCCAGTTCCCAGGCCTCAGCCGCGCTCGCAGCCTCCGGGCGCTCCCGCCCCAGCGTCTGGGCTGGCGGTTCGGAACCCCGGCCCCAGACCTCCGAGCAGGACGCAACATCATACACCCGAAACGGCCCCGCTGCAGCGCAGCCACCGCAGTGGCCTCACTCCTGCCTTTACAGCAAGCCAGTAGGGGCGGGGCCGACGGCGCCGCGACGTACTGACGTCAGGCCCGACAGAGGGCGGGCCCGCGGCGGCGACGTTCGCTCGCTGAGTACCTCGGCTACTCAGCCGCCTCGGCCTCCTCGGACTCCTTCCCGGATTCTTCGGCCTCGCATCCCCTCAGCCCTCGGCGGCCGCAACGCCCGCCGCCCGGCCCTCAGCGCCCTTCCCGGGCCGCGCCACCATGGGCTCGCGCCCGCCGCGCCGCCAAGCCGAGGGCAGCTGAGGCGCGGCGCGAAGATGGGCGAGGGCGGAGCAGGGCCCGAGCGCCAGCCGGAGCAGCCCGGGCGTCCCGCGCGCGCCCGCCCGCGCCGCCGCGGGGATGCCCGCGCCCGCCGCCGCGCCCTGAGCGCCTTTGTCTGCCGCCCGCGCCGCCCGCCGCACCACTAGCCTCGCGGGCCCGCGCCGGCCGCGGGCGCGCCCGTGAACATGGAGTCGGGCTGGCCGGCCTCCCCCCGGGGCCCCCAGCCCCACGGGCCCTACAGCCCCGCGGAGCCGCCGGGGCCGCAGCCGGGGCCAGGGCCGGGCGGGCCGGAGGAGCTGGAGGCCGTCCAGCGAACACCGGGCCCCGCACGACTGCGCCCCGGAGCGTCCGCCGCGGGCTCGGAGCCGGAGCCACCGGGGCGCGCCGAGCCGACCCCGGGGCTGGAGGAGCGGCCGCAGGACGCCGGCCCCGACGTGCCTGGCCCGGGGGCCTCTGGCCTGCCGCCGGGCCAGGCCGTCTGCGCGGGCCCCGACCTCCGCCCCGAAATGCAGCTTCCAGAACTCGACCCATTTTTCTCCTGGGCTGAGGAGCCCGAGGATTACGGCCCCCCGAGTCTCCCGGCGAGCACGTCTGTCCGCGTGCAGGTTTCCAGCCACGGCTGCCAAGCGCGTGGCGAGGCGGACTTCCTCCCCTCCTTCCCCTCGTCCGCGGCGGGCGAGCTGGCGCCGGACGGGGGTCTCGGGAGCCCGCACCCGGCCTCAGACTTCAGCCAGGCCCCCGCGCTCCCCGGCGAGCCCGCGGACTGTCAGGAGGACGGCCTCCGCCTCCGAGCCGTGTTCGACGCCCTGGACGGAGATGGGGACGGCTTCGTCCGCATCGAGGACTTCGTTCAGTTTGCCACGGTCTACGGGGCGGAGCAGGTACCGAGTGCGCCCGACCGGAGCGTGGGGGCCGAGCAGGGGCGCGTCTCCCGGGGGGTCGATGCGGGACGGGTTGTCGCGGCCCGCGTAGTCTTGAGGGACACGGTTAAGACCAGTGGGTCCTGGTTTTCCTTTTTATTCACCGCTTCTGACTTGGAGTTTTGGTTGAATTTCACCGAAGCCCCTCTTCCCACTTAAGACGAGGTTCGATTCCGGGGAGTCATTTTAATTCCCTCCCCCCAGCGCGACACCAGCTGGATCTTTGTAAACCGAGCTCAGCTCTGGGCCTGGCTGCATCCTCCCTGGCCGCCTGACACAAGTGCCCTGCACGGAGAGGTGCCCTGCGGTGCCCCCTCTGCGGGCCCAGGTGCGGCTTGGCTGGAGTAATTTACCCAAATTAGGGCCAGAGGCCAGGCCGCACAGGCCTTGAGACCACACTAACAGACACAGTGTTTTGAGCAGTTACTTTATTGGGTATGATTGCCACAGGTTCTGCGTAGATTCCGCGTTTCATTGTTTGAAGACACTGAATGCTTATAGAAGGTCCTAGGAATTAGAAATTCTCCCTTTGGTACCTTTGGTGAGGAAGGGAAGGGAATGAGCCCTGGAGCTCCGTGGCAGATACAAACACAGAATCTAGCAGAACTCCATCAGGGCCACCTCCACTCTCGCAGGAGAGGTGACAGGCATAGACAGGCAGCAAAGGCACAGTGCAGCCTGGCGGGGTCCCACACAGTCCCCAGGGTGCCAGCTGCTCAGGGGGAAGGTGGGCCCCAAGTGTCAGTCCTTCCAGTCTACCAGCATTTAATGAAGTTTAAGTGGAGATGACAGCAGGGTGTGATCTGCTAACAACCAGGTAGATGTTGACTGAAACCTGTGTTCACTTTTAAATATTTTACTTAGTAGTAGGAAATCCCTAAAGTGCTGGTCTAATTTTTATATTTTGTTGACTCTTGGTTGACGTTTGTTGACTCTTGACACTGGTTGACGTTTGTTAGGTGGGTGTTCAAGTTCATATGCATGTTTAAATCAAGAGGTCTGTAAGAATACATAAAATTGACATAGCACCATTTAGGGTGTTAGTCATAGCATTAAGGACCTTTGTAAGGGATCCGTGTTCCGTTGAGCGGTCAGGGTAATACCGAACTGGGGCCCCTTGCCGAGTTCACGGCCTCAGGTGATGTGCAGGCAAGTACTTGCGGGGCATTCTGTAATGCTCACATGCTTAGCTCTGGGTTGGAAAACGCTGTCAGGATGGGTGTTCCACCTCTTAGTCCAATGGGCAAAGAAATATGTGACTGGTATTTCCTGTGTGGTTGGCTCTAATTGTGGTTGCTGGTCCAGGCTCTTTGATCTGCTTCCTTCTTTCCCCTGGGCTGGAGAGCACCTTGAATTGAACAGCCTTGGTGGTAGTTTACTCGTGTGATATATCTTCTCTCCAGATATACTCTTGCTTCGTTACAGCAGTCAAAGATGTTAGGAGAGTTCCACGCTTGCTCTTCCTCACCAGAGCCTGACTCTTTACAGCCTGTGTGAGGCTCATGCGTGTTTTCACCAGATCATCACAGCCGTTCTCTGTGGTGCTAACTAAGCAAACAGGATCCATCCCCAGTTTGCAAGTAAGAAACTGGAAGCCCAGAAAGGTTAAATAACTTTCGCAAGGCCTCCCAGATAGTGCTAGAGCCAGGATAAAACTGTGTTTCTTGGCTCTTAACCCGTAGATGACACGTCTTATATTTCATCAAACTGACTTCCATGAAATTCTTTTATTTGAGAAACCTCTTTTGTTGTAACCTCCTTTATTGATCATAGTGGGAAAAACTTTGGGTGAGCTATTTGGGGCTGAACTTTCTTGTAATTACAAAGTAGAAATGCATGAAAATTCTTTGACAGTTCTTGGTGGGATTAGAAGTTTGGGGCGAGGCCCAGACGACTCAGGGTTCGGGTTCGGTGGGGATAGGAAAGTGGATGGGATCTCCTGTGGCATTGCTGCTTCTGTCTTCCCTTCCAGACTGCTTAGGAAGAAGCAATGCTGGGCTGGTGTGATCTAAGTGCGTGCACTTGTGCTAGCTTCCTGGGATGGTGGAGGAGAGTTCTTAATTTCTTTGAGCGAGTTACTGTTTTGCAGCAGATAGTTGTCAGGGTAATGAAAGGTTGATTTTTGTGTTATGAACCCCCATGGCCATCTCCCAGTTTCAGCGGTCCTGGTTCCTCTGTAAACTCTCTGCTCCCCACCTCCACATTATTTTTGAAGCAGATTCTAGACATTTTATTGTTTCATCCATACATGTTTCAGTATATATCGCTAAAAGATAAGGATTCTTTTTTAAACATCAATGATTTTTTGAAACCATTAGGAAAGGTTCAGATAAGCTGGATAACAGTAATAAAGACTATAAGTTTTTGTGCTTTCTACTTTGAGATTTCAAAATATTGAGTGCAGGGCCGGGCGCGGTGGCTGACGCCTGTAATTCTAGCTCTCTGGGAGGCCGAGGCGGGCGGATTGTTTGAGCTCAGGAGTTTGAAATCAGCCTGAGCAAGAGCGGGACCCCGTCTCTACTAAAAATAGAAAGAAATTAATTGGACAACTAAAAATATATAGAAAAAACTAGCCGGGCATGATGGCACATGCCTGTAGTCCCAGCTACTTGGGAGGCTGAGGCAGGAGGATCGCTTGAGCCCAGGAGTTTGAGGTTGCTGTGAGCTAAGATGACGCCACGGCACTCTAGCCCGAGCAACACAGTGAGACTCTGTCTCAAAAAAAATAAAAAAAAAATATTAAGTGCATGAGAGACTCTTAGGCTGATCACATGCCTGTCCTTGACTGTAACAACTAGATTATCTTGATTTTTGTCAAATTTTCAGAGGCAGCATATTCAGTATCTTTTATATAATCTATTCATGAAGATAGCATTTTAAATTATTTAAGTGGATTATATGCATCTTTAATAGAAGCAGCTTCCATTTATGATAACGGATGGCTTTTGTGTCCCTCATTCCTTAGCAATGTCATGGTGTGTTTGGATCTCATTACTTCATCTGGTAATAGATCAGGTGTGGTGAGGTGTAGCACAGGGTTATGTTAGAGGGCATCAGCAGTGGAAGGAGAAAAAGGATTGTAGTGGAGCTTTTTGGTTATATCTTTTTGAGAGAGGAGTTTATAGTCAGATGTGTGCAGGCATTAAGTGTGAAATTAGAATAGGTTGCTTTTAAAGCTTCCGCCATCTTCGAAGATGGACATGACCCCTTCATACTTAGAGGACTGATGTTTTGTATTCAGCACAAACCCATCATAAAGTGGAGATTGTAAAATAAATTCTCATAGTGTTGTGAGAAAAGATTGGTTTCTTTGTTTTTTTTTTTTTTTTGAGACAGAGTCTCACTCTTTTGCTGGGGCTAGAGTGCCGTGGCGTCAACCTAGCTCACAGCAACCTCACACTCCTGGGCTCAAGCAATCCTTCTGCCTCAGCCTCCTGGGTAGCTGGGACTGTAGGCATGCGCCACCATGCCCAGCTAATTTTTTTCTATATAGTTTTAGTTGTCCGATTAATTTCTTTCTATTTTTAGTAGAGACGGGGTCTCGCTCTTGCTCAGGCTGGTCTCGAACTCCTGAGCTCAACAATCCGCCCTCCTCGGCCTCCCAGAGTGCTAGGATTACAGGCGTGAGCCACCACGCCCGGCCTTGGTTTCTTTGTTTTTTAAAAAGAATTATAATCATAAAGATTATCTTCACATTTTATTTCGGAAGTCACTTAAGCATTTACATTTTAATAGTCACTGATTCTTTCCAGAGAATCCTGCAGAAGTGAAGCACTGAATGACTTTCAGTAACCTTGGTGGGCATTGTATAATATGTCCTCTTTAGTACTTGCAGAAGTACTGCTGAAGAAAGTGTTGCCTTCCAGATCTACTTGCTGTTCATTCCTGCTCCTCTCTGATGGGCAGCAGGAAGTTCCTAGAGACATTTGGCTGCACCTTTTATTTGCCTCAGTGTCACGTCCAGTCTGCTTTCCAGCTTTGGATTTGAGGATAGGCGAACGTGTGTGAGTGAGAGCATGTGTGTGAGAGCAGGTGTGTAAGTGAGCTGGTGTGTGTGCATAGTATGTGGGGGGTGATAGATGTGGGAGCATGTGTGTGCAGGAGCCTGGGCGTGTGTATGTGAGGGTGGGATGTGTGTGTGGAAGTGTCGTGTGAGCCCGTGCGTATACCTCTGGGTCTGCGTGTTGACTGAATCGCTAAAAGACAGATGAAGCTTGGATTATAGGCAGCTTTGTTAGTGTCTTTAAAAAAAATGCCTGTATCATATTATAAAAGTAACACATTTATTGTAAAAAAAAAAAAAACTAGACAACACAGAATACTATGGGATATAAAACAGAAAATGACCAATAATCTCACTGTCCTGAGAAAAACACCATTAGCATTTTAGTGCATTTCCTTCCAGACTTTCTTTTTTTGGAGACAGAGTCTTGCTCTGCTGCCCCAGGTACAGTGCAGTGGCGTCATTGTAGCTCACTGCAACCTCAAACTCCTGACCTCAAGTGATCTTCCGGCCTCGGCCTCCCAGAGTGCTAGGATGACAAGGCTTGCGCCACCATGCTGACCTTATTTTAAAAAAGTTTTACAAAAGTTTTCAAAACGTGCCTAGAGCTGTTTGTACCCACAGGTAAATAGTCCTGCCATAGTCAAAGGTGAGCTAGCCTGTTTATGTTCTTGTTTGGGAGCTTATCAGTGTAGTTGTTGATGTCAGAGGCTTTTGTGATTCATTGTTCTTTTTCATTTCACATAATTTATTCTGATTTCTCCTTTAGCAAGTTTAGGCAGCTGAAAGCCTGAAAATCAGGTTGTGAATGTGGTGGTACTTGTTGGCTGTTTTTCTGTAGGTGGTTTATCTGTTTAGAGGAGGAATTGTTCAGTACATTGTGAAGACCTTTGTTGCCATAAATCATTGGGACAATAAACAGAACAATGTGCTTAGGGGCATTTTATCAATCTTTTATTTAGACTAGATCAACCAGCCAGTGGCTGATTAATCATTTTTATAATAAAAGTTATATGGTAATTTTAATTTTACTAATAGGTTGATTCATAATAAAAGTAATCAAAATTCCACATTGATTAGAGAGATTAACATTTTCTCTGAAAACGTACGAAAGTACCTTTAAAAACTTAAGACAATGAGAGCAATTTTTCTAACTTAAAATAAGGGTGGAAGATGGTTAGAAAATGAGTAGTGGAGAGATCTGAGCCGAGGATGGTCAAGCACTGCTGATGTTCATGGGTCGTGTGTAGAGGCTGCTCCCTGGTTCTCAAGATTTTACCGGTGGAGGGACCTCAGCACTTCCAGGTAGTAAGATATCTGAGGACATGGCCAGGCTTTGGCCCAGTGTGTTCTTGAGTTCAGGTGCTCTCAGTATTAATTTTTATTTTATTTTATTTTTATGTATGTGTATATATATATATATATGTGTGTATATATATATATATATATATATATATATATACACATTTTTTTTTTTGAGACAAAGTCTTACTCTTTCACCCTGGCTAGAGTGTGGTGGTATGATCATAGCTCACTGCAACCTCAAACTCCTGGGCTCAAGTGATCCTCCCACCGGCGGAGTAGCTGAGACTGCAGGTGTGCACCACCATGGCTAGCTAATTTTTTCTGCTTTTAGTAGAGATGAAAATCTCTCTCTTGCTCAGGCTGGTCTTGAACTCCTGAGCTCAAGTGATCCTCCTGCCTTGGCCTCCCAGAGGGCTGGGATTACAGGTGAGGGCCCCCACACCCAGCCTCAGTACTAATTTTAAAAGAATGTGATAAGAATCACAGATAAAGCGCTGATATAAAAACACTGAAAGAGGGGCTGAGTGCAGTGGTGTATACAACTAATTAATAACAACCAGTTATACAGATTTCTTTTTTCCTTCTCTACTCCCACTGCTTCACTTGACTAGCCTTAAAAAAATGTCAAAGGGGACAAAAAGACCAAAAACCTGATAGGAAAATGGACAGAACATATGAAACATAAACATATGAAAAATACTCAGCTTCACTCTGATAAGAGAAACACAAATTAAAATCACTTGAGATAGCATTTCTCATCCATCATGTTAACAAAAATTTAAAACTTGGAACACGTTCTGCTGGAAAAGCTCTTGGGAAGCAGGCTCTCATTGCTGGTGAATGCAAAATGGTGCAGCCCTCGGCAAGGGCGGTTTGGCAGTATCTGTGTGTTATTTACCCTTTGACCTGACAGTCCCAGTAATTTAACCTGAGGATGCACCGCCACAAATGCAAAACAGCATACACACAGGTTATTTGTCGCAGTATTGTCTGTGGTATAAAATATGATAACAACCTGAATGTCCGTCCAGATTGAATAAACCAACACCAAACAACGGAACAGTGTGGCTGCAAAAAATAAAAGAGGAAAATTCCTGTGAGCTGATAGAAAGTGATTTCCAGGATATATTAAGTGAAAAAGAATGTATAAATTAATATAACACATGGTAAGAAAGCACGGGTACTATGTGTGTGATTCCTCTTACATGAGATACCTGGAGTCGTCAGATTATGGGGACGGAGAGTAGAATGGTGGTTACCAGGGATGGGTGAGGGGAGAGGAGTTAGTGTTCCGTGGCTACAGAATTTCAGCCAGGGAAGCTGGAAAGGTCCCTGAGATGGATGATGGCGATGGCTGTACCACAATATGAATGTATTTAATGTCACTGAATTTATACTTAAAAATGGTTAATTTACCACAATTAAAAAAAAAGATGAAGGAGCCGAGACTCAGAGCCCTGTCATGGACTTCAGCTCAGAGCAGAAGTGAAGATGGTAGAATGAGAAACCACACCTTAGGGCCCCCAGGCCAGGCCTCACGGTGGGGACCCTCTGGCTGTCAGAAGCCTCTGTAGGGGCCGGGTGCAGTGACTCACACCTGTAATCCTAGCTCTCTGGGAGGCCGAGGCGGGCGGATTGTTTGAGCTCAGGAGTTGGAAACCAGCTTGAGCAAGAGTGAGACCCCGTCTCTACTAAAATTAGGAAGAAATTAATTGGACAACTAAAAATATATAGAAAAAATTAGCCGGGCATGGTGGCGCATACCTATAGTCCCAGCTACTCGGGAGGCTGAGGCAGGGGGATCGCTTGGGCCCAGGAGTTTGAGGTTGCCGTGAGCTAGGTTGACGCCACGGCACTCTAGCCCAGGCAACACAGTGAGACTCTGTCTCAAAAAAAAAAAAAAAAAAAAAAAAGCCTCTGTAGTCACAGGCTCCAGGGTAGGGCTCGCCTTAAAGGCTGAGCTAGCAGGATATGACTAGAAGAAAAAAAGGAAAAGAAAGAGAGAATGTGAAATAAGAAAGAAGGGGAAATAAGAATATTTATGCATTTGCTGCTTTTTAAAAACAAAAAGTGGCTCATGCCTGTAATCCTAGCACTTTGGGAGGCCAAGGTGGGAACATTGAGGCCAGGAGTTCGGAGACCAGCCTGGACAATAACAACACCCCATCTCTACAAGAAATAAAAAATTAGCTGGGTGTGGTGGCGCACACTTTTAGTCCCAGCTACTTGGGAGGCTGAGGCAGCAGGATCGTTTGAGCCCAGGGGTTGGAGGTTGCAGTGAGCAATGATCTTGCCACTAAACTATTTTAATCCATTTAAAGATAATAATCTGTTATATGTTAACATAAATGACATTTTAATGAAAACAACTATTTCTGATAATTAGGAAAATGGCTTCCTTTACATTTTTGCAGGTCTCTTTAATGTCTGGCTTAATTGAAGAGAGCTGGATTCTTATATCTGATTCTGTAGTCCATCCATTGTATCATGTAGCCTCTGGAAACTTCACTGTACATTTGAGAGTGAGAAGGAAGAAAGCAAAGAATGTCTTAGAGTATTATGAGGCTGACTTTGATCCTTGGAAGCTCCTTCCCATGCCCCCGCAGGAACACCAGGGTCCCCAGGAACACCAGGACCACTTGTTGAGAACCGTCTCACTGCTCAGAGCCCTCTAGGGAGCCTGTCTAAACTGATTGCTGGGCCCCACCCCGAGACTGATGTAGCTGCTCTGGGTGGGGCCTGATAAATGTGTTTCTAACCAGTTCCCTGCTGCACCTGGTCTTGGGTCACTCTTGGAAAGCCAATTCTAAAGTGTATGGAACATGTCTGGTCTTTAAAGACTTCTCCACCCCGAGTCACATTTTAATACCATTCTTTTCCTGACTTTGTTGTATTCATCGCAGCATTAATTTCACAATTTTTTAAAACAAAAAACCAAATTCTTTACATTTTATTACTAATACATCTTAGATTCTTATCCTGTATTTTTGCAAAAAAAGTACTAAAATTTGGGAAAAATCTCAATATTGGACATATCAATCAAAATAATTCTGCGGAATCTTTTGTCAGTGACCTAGAGGAGGACATCCAATGAGGTTCCCGGGTCCCAGTACATAGAAGCTGTGTGACTTTCTGGGATTATAACAATATCCATGTGCAGCCATATGCCCAGGGGACTGATATGGAATGTTCAGGTTTTTCGTGTACCTCAGATACCTATAATCAGTTGTATGGAAGGATTGCCTTAACATCACAGAACAGCTGCGTTTCAGATCCAGTGTCATAAGGTGGCACATTTAGAGTGGGGGACAGAGGCAGCCACGCAGCCCTTGTGTGGGAGACCGTGTTTATGAGGGTTTGCCTTTGGTGTGTGCCTGGATTAGACCAGCCTCTAGGAAGGAGAAGTGCCAAGACTCCTCCCCAAGACGTGGCTGTTGGCTGATGGCTTGAGCAGCCACATGCTCCTTCCTTTGATGTCCAGGGTCAGTGCGAGCCTGGTCCCACCAGCTCTGGGAGGAGACGGGAGACATATGACAGAGAATCTTGATGTGATCTTTCCTCTTTAAAATAGCATTTCAGCTACGCCTCGGCAGAGGATCTATCCATCTGCTCCGTGGCCAGCTCAAGTGTCTTGGAGGGAGCTGCTGTTGTGTGGAGTCCTCGTTTACCATCAGCTTGCTGGAGAGGTGTGTGCCCGTGGCCTGATCGTCCTGCAGGAATCTCTCCACGTTTTTGTGCGCTTTTGTGTACTTGTGTCTAACAGTGAGTTCACACCATTGCCGGTGAACCTCTGCATCCTGATTGTAGAGGTGGCGTGTCCTCTGAAGCCTCAGTCCCCAACCTTTTTGGCACCAGGACCAGGGACTGTTTTCATGGAAGACAATTTTTACACCCACTGGCTGGGGGGAGGATGGTTTCGGGATGATTCAAGCGCATTACATTTATTGTGCACTTTATTTCTATTATTATTACGTTGTAACATATAATGAAATAAGTATACAGCTCACCGTAGGTTGGAGACCCCTGCTCTAAGGCTTTGCATAGTTCAGGGGTTTAGCGTCTTCTCCACGAGACGCCCCAGAAGCAAGGCCAGCCAACTGGAAGAAACTTTCAAATACCTCTTAGTTCTCCCTTCATTTCCGTTTTCGGGGTCTCTGGTTCACTTGGATCCATTTTGTGACCTTGGCGCTCCCCCACCACAGGCGCCTGCCCACACTCTGCCCGCCTGACGCTCTCCTGCAGCAGCTCAGTGGTGGGAATGGAGTCGGAGTACTGGAGCCTGCGTCCAGCACCTGGCTGACGCAGCTGGGAGCAGCAGGCTCTTGGGGCCCGAATCACTGAAGGCACATTTGGGGCATGATTCCACAGATGTCCACTTGGAGCCCACCCAGCGCCCCTGAGGCCTCAGGGCCACAGCAGTGCCCTCTGTCCTCACTGCCCACCTGAGAAACCCCGACCTGGCATTGAGGCTCACGCCTTGCCTTGACCCGTCCTTGCTGGCATAGCCCTCCTGTGCTCCAGCCCCAGCTTACTACACTGTTTTGTACTTTAATTTTCTATTTCAGTTTAACTTTTGTTATGTATATAGTTTATATGGTTTTTTATTTTTATTTTTTTTGAGATGGAGTCTTGCTCTGTCACTGGGGCTAGAGTGCCATGGCGTCAGCCTAGCTCACAGCAACGTCGAACTCCTGGGCTCAGGAGATCCTCCTGCCTCGGCCTCCGAGAGTGCTGGGACTACAGGCATGCGCCACCATGCTCAGCTAGTTTTTCCTATGTATTTTTAGTTGTCCAGCTAATTTCTTTCTACTAAAAATAGTAGAGACGGGGTCTCACTCTTGCTCAGGCTGGTCTCGAACTGCTGAATTCAAGCAATCCTCCTGCCTCGGCCTCCCAGTGCTGGGATTACAGGCGTGAGCCACTGCGCCCAGCCTATGTATATAGTTTAAAAAGTCATGTAGTAGCTGTCTCCTTACAACTCCACCTCCCTCTCCCAGCCATATTCAGCTCTTAGCTGCTTCTTTCTAATGTTTTGTTTTCAGTTTTGGTGGTTTCTGTTGACTTTCTCATGGAAGGTGCACCCACACATTTCCCTCTGTCTCCTCATTCTTACGTTAGAATTCATCATAATTCTGGTTAAATTTGCATTATTGACATCTTACTTCGATTGCAGGTACTGCTCATAGCTGACCCGTACAGTGTGCTGTGATTACGTCTCCTTTCTGACACGACGTTCTGCCTTTCCTAGAGTGAGTGGTCACATTGTTCTCCTTGGTTAGTTTTCTGCGTACCTGTCAACCACTCTCCCAGCCTTGGTGTGTGTGCTTGCACTTCCACTGTCCACCAGCCCCATTTCCAGTCACAGGCCACGGCCACCCTCTCTGGGCCTCGCATCCTGCTTCAGGAGCACGTCTTGTGGTCTCGCCCGAGTCTCTGGAATTGGGGCATCCCCTGCCTAGGGAGGTTGGGGAGGACCTGAGGTTCCACATGCAGGCTCTGAACCAGGCTTTTTTCCTCAGGTTCCATTGCGCGAATTTGCTGGGCCTGCGGAGTTTTGTTCTGTTGGCATCCCCACTGTGGCCCTGACGTTTCCAAGCTCTTTGCTCTGAGCGTGCACCTGCCTGTCCTTGTGCATTGTCTGGAATATTGGGGTCTCCCCTCTGGAGGCCTTTTTCCAGCAGACTTAGGATGGTGTTGAGATAAACGCCTGTGTTAGTTTACGACGTTAAACCGTGTTTAAGCCCTTTTCTCTTCTCAGTATCCCATGCATATGTCTATCAGAACAGGCTTGGGTCCCCTCCAGTAGCGTAAGCAGAGCAGACGTGGTCAGTGCCACGTGGGGCGGCAGGTTGGGAGCCGACTCTTCTGCCCCTTTCTGGTCTCACCCCAGTGTGTCAGCAAATGATCTGATTTAGCCTTTCTCGCTCTGTGTGTATGCTAAAGCTTTCGAATGGACAGAGTCCACGCCCGTGAAATTAGTTTCTTAACCCTAGAATATCCCGTTGTGTTGATAGACTGTGGTGCTCAGGCATTGTTTCTCTCTGTTGGGAGTCATGCCACTGTATCTCTAGCTGTGCAGGTCATGTTTCATGTACCTAACTTCTAGCAAGACCTATTTTTTGTGTTGGGAAAATTGAGGTTATTGTCTTGGGCTTTGGAGTTGTAGATATTTGGATGAGATTTAGTTAGGCTTTCTTAGCATTTCAGAGCTTTTCTGTGGCATCCAAAATAGGTAGTGAAGGGAGAAGATAATTCTTGGCTGTGCTTTTTGTAAATAGTGTCATCTGTTTCAGGAAAAGCTTCCTGCTGCTGCCTCTGAAATGCAGTCCCTGAAGCCATAAGGGAGGCAGCAGGCTGGGCTGCCTGGGCACCCTCCCCTTCCCGGCCAGGTGGTGCTGGGGACTGGAGCGTCAGGTGGGCTGCTTGGCTGGCTGTGAGGAACGTTTTTGAGGGGTGAGGTGCTCTGGTTGATGGCATTCTGGCCAAGTGTCTCTGGCCATAGTACTCTTTTGTGTTTACGTGTGTGAGGGCTGTTTTTTCTATCTACAAAATGGATGCTAAATTCAAGGACACAGAACAGTGTTTGGGCTTTGGCCTCAGACACACCTACGTTTCACGGCTGGCTCTGCCACTTCTCATTCAGTCACTGGGCAAACAAGTGTGGTGTCCATTCACATCTTCCAGTGCCAGGCAGGATCACAGCAGCTGGGGTAGAACGATGAGCAGCCCTGGCCCATTTCCTGCCTTTCTTCATGTGTTAAACAGGTAGTCGCCAGAAAAGACAAACTGTTACAGGTGCTGTGAAGGAAAGGCAGAGATTGTTTTGAGGTTAACAGGGAACCTGACCTATTTAGGAAAGTTTCCCTCAGGGAAACTCTATTCTTTCTTTCTTTCTTTTTTGAGACAGAGTCTCGCTTTGTTGCCTGGGCTAGAGTGAGTGCCGTGGCGTCAGCTTAGCTCACAGCAACCTCAAACTCCTGGGCTCAAGCGATCCTTTTGCCTCAGCCTCCCGAGTAGCTGGGACTACAGGCATGTGCCACCATGCCCAGCTAATTTTTTCTATATCTATATTTTTAGTTGTCCAGATCATTTCTTTCTATTTTTCAGTAGAGACAGGGTCTCGCTGTTGCTCAGGATGGTCTCGAACTCCTGACCTTGAGCGATCCACCCACCTCGGCCTCCCAGAGTGCTAGGAGTATAGGCGTGCGAGCCACCACGCTGCCTCTTTCTTTCTTTTTTTTGAAGTAACTTTTGAACTGAGTTCTGAAGCTGTGTAGCGTTAGTGAGGCAGAGGGTGGGAGAGGAGGGAGCCTTCCTGGCTTCTAGGTGGAGGCCCAGGCCTGGAGAGCCCCGAATGGAAGGAAGGGGTACACCTTCAGAGAACCTTGGAACGGTGGGCGGCAGGCGGCAGTGGGGCTTGTGGTGGATGCTGGTCTTTATTCCAGAGCCTTTGGAAGGCACCGAAGAGTTTAAAGTAGGGGAGGGTGGGAGATGAGTGTTTCAAAAGGTGGCTCAGTTTGGAGAGGACAGGAGTGGATGGGAGGTGGGTCAGGAGGGTTGGGACAAGGCCGGCCACTGCTCGGACCAGGCGGTGGTCTGGAGTTGGAGCTAGGAGGGCCGGCCTGGGCTTTTTCTGGGCATTTTGTTTGAAGTGCTGGGTGAGTGGAGATCCACTGAGGATGGGCTGTGGGGCAAGTGGCAGGGACTGGGCAGACCCACGGGATGTCCTGAAGCTCAGAGAAGAGGACGAGGGTGAGTGTGGCAGTAGGAATGACTTCAGCAGAAAGTCACAGGAAGCTGTATAAAAGTGGCTCAGATAATAAAGAACTTGCATTGTCTCACGTGGGACAGACCTGAGGCGGATGACACCTTAGAGTGATCCTGGGGTCTGGCTCTGTTTCTGCCGCCCAACGTGCTGCTCACTGCATCCAGAGGCAGAACGATGATCCTCTTTCTCCTTTGTGTCTCCTGCCCCCCAACCCCTTTGCTGGCCATGTGTGCTCACAGGGACTCCCCAGGCCGGCCCTGCAAGGGCTGAAGACGTCAGCTACAGCACTGCTTCCCAAGGTGGGGTCCCGGGACTCCACATAGTGTTGCCTGGGGCCTTGTGAGGAGTGCAGCTGCTGACACGGTAGGTAGACTCCAGCGGGTGTAGGGGCAGACGGGGAAGAGCCACTAACTCAGACCAGTCGGGGTCACTCTCCTGGCCTGGCTGCAGCAGATCAGACCTCATTTTTCTTCTTGGTTGATATATAGTTTACTTTTATTATGTGAAAAAATTTGTTCTACCTGGTAGGAATCCCCTGTTCCCATTTCTGTGGGTGGGAGCAGCATATTCATTGTATCTCTTCTTCCTAAATAGAGGCCTGCTGTAAAAACATTGTCACATTTTCCTGATTGTATCCTATATATTGTTGTGTTACTGCTATATTAAATGTTACATGACCTGATAAGCTGGTAGGTAGTTTTAGAAAATGGAAAGTGCTAAGAATGTTTCTGGACCACAGTAAGTTTCTGTGTTCCTTTATTTTTCTTTTTATTAAAGACTAAATAAAGGGCTTTAAAAACTTGAGATAGCAGATTGGGGATGGAACTGCTTTCTTCCTCCATGACAAGCGTACCTGGCCATGTTCTGTTAGGCCTGGCCAGCTGGCATCTTAATTTCCTAAAGAATCTTCTCTGTGCTGAAAGAGTGTCCCCTATGTTGCTGCCAGCGTCCTGCCTGGTGTTTCTCGGTCAGTGATCCGTCTTTCTCACAGAGATGTTCAGAAGACGCAGAGTCTTTTATCCCTGACAGGAAGAAGGGTTCACTCCTGACAGTGCTGTGTGGTGCATCTGGGAATTTTAGTCCTGGAGACGGACCACACCGTGAGGGCCAGGATCCTTGTTACCGTGGTGGTGCCCCTGGAGCTGCGAGGCGAGGCAGGAAGCATGGTGTTAAATAAAAGCAGGTGCTGCCTGTGTGGGTACCTCTGGCTGCGTCTGCCGCCATCCCGCTCATCCAGCCTCCCTCCAGGGTCCAGATCATGGGAATGTCATAGTGGTCTGTTCTTCCTCAGCCTCGCTTCTGGCCACTCAGTAACCTAATGTTCTTGATCACTAAGTCATATTTGTTCATTATCAAAACAACAGATGCTACAGAAATGCACAGCGTGGGACCCATTGATGAGGTGGCGCATTCCCACTGGAGTGCATTTACGCTCTCCACATCCCCCCCAGTAAGTTGCTGCTGATGCATTTAAAAGTCCATGTGTAGGCAAGTGATTAAAACAGATTATGTATTGGAAATATCCTGTGATAGTGATAAAATAGTTGTGCTGTACCTGGAACTCCGTAATTTCCACTGCAGGTTGATTTCATGCACATGAGCCCAGGGTGCACTGGGACTGGCCCGGGTTGGTGCTGGCTGCCCGCCTGGGCTGGGCCCCTCTGTCCTGTGCCCTCCTTTGGTGGCCGTCCAGCAAACAGACATTTGCATCCCACACCTGGGCACCGTTCTTCCTGTAAAGGAATCACAGCCCCTGAGTGACTGATAATTTGACCCAGCCTTGTACTTCTGGTTTGTGTATCTTAAGAAGGAAGAATCCTACAGCCTATGAACTGTGACGTTCTCTGTATGATGCCGTTTTTGTTTTGTTTTGTCTTTAAAGAGATGAAGTCTCGCTGTGTTGCCCAGGCTGGAGTGCAGTGGCTGTTCAAAGATGTGAATGTCGTGCACTGTAGCCTTGAACTTCTGGGCTCAAGGGATCCTCCCACCTCAGCCTCCCAAGTAGCTGGGACTGCAGACATGTGCCGCTGCACCTGACTAATGATGCTCTTCTATTGAAGTGGGGTTAATATTCCCACTGGTGGGTGTCTTGAGGGAGTTTGGGGAGAGTAGTTGAAGTTATAAATTCAACCGAGGCTTTTGGCTCCTTTGTCCAACTAATTCCTCTCTGGTCTGGGCCTCTGTTCTTATTAATCAGAGCTTCGCAAGCTCCAGAGGGATCGAATTGCCCAGAGGCCTCATCAGAACCCAGTGCTGGACCTCACCCCTCAGTTTCTGATTCAGCAGGTTCTGGGTGAGGCCTGAAGATCCACTGCTGGTCTGAGAGCCCACGTGGAGAATTCCTGCTCCAGAGCGGTGCTTTCGACCTGAGGAGCTTGTCAGACTTGGGGCCCAGCTGTGTCCCCAGTCATTTCACTCAGACTCTCTGGGGTTAGTCCAGGCAAGAAAGTGAAACCCCCCCCCACTCCCCCAGTGCTTCCACGTGCTGTGTGGTCAAGAGCTCTGTGTGCAGGAAAACCTTGGTTCTTCCCAAAGCAGGTGGGAGCACTTGAACTTGGAGCAGGTGTTGGATACTTCCCTTTGGTGAGTCTTAGCGCAAACTGTGACTCATTTGTCATGATAGACCAGGAAGCTTGTCTGGGGAACAGGTCTGAGAAGGCCAGAAGATTTTACAAGTTAGGGCAAATCTGAACCTAGAACTGTCAGACCCACAACCTGATGGCTTTCCACAATAGGGCTGCTTCTGGGGGGGGCGGGGGGAAGCCCAGGGCTGCATCAGGTGGTCTGGTCTGCAGGCAGGAGAGACCGGTGACTGAGCCTCCCCCTCGCTTATGTCAGTGGGGCCTTTGTTGCCAAATCAGATGTTCTTTTTAAGTAATCAGTAAACAAATATACTCTGTGGCCAGGGTTAGAAGTCAGTGCTTTGCCCTGGGGACAGGATTCCTTTGTGCTTGTCACTGTAGTATTCTTTTGTCAGATGGAGGTTTCCTGGCTGGTCCTGCCCCTGCCCAGCTCAGTGCCGTCAGTGTGGAGTGCACGCAGCAGGAAATTTGGGGGCATTACGGGTGTGGGTGCACATGGTTTGAATTTAAGAAAATGCTTTTTTCTTTTTATTCTGGAGCCTTTAATAACTCTTACGAAGGGTATCATTACTTCAGAGGGAGCTGAAGGTTGGCCACACGGACACGTGAGGCTCTGCTCCTCCTTCCTGACTTGTCCGCCACCCGACGCATTCGAGTGCTTCCGTGGGTCTCTGCTTCTGGAGCATCCAGGGGGTCGAGCAGAGTGAATTCTTTTCTGCATCACAGTGCTTTCTTCAGATGTAGTGGCGCAGAGGTGTGTTCTGCAGAAGGCATTTTGTGTCTGCCTTTGGGTTTCACTGGTAGCGCTGTGAATGACCCTCTGTAGGCGGGAGCCCAGGTTTCACCCTGGTGCTTCCTCAGGTGGGTTTTGAACAAAAAAGACAGCAAGTTTTTCTTTATGGGTGTAATTCTCCTGAGAACAGGAAGAGATTCCATTCTAGAGAGGGTACTCCGCAAGTGTTTGTTCCTCTCTCTTCACCATCGTCCACCACCACTCTTTCTCACCCCTTCTTTTTTTACTTGTTTACAAAGTTCTGTTTTATTCCAGTATTGGGTGGGTTGGTTTACTTCACTGAAATCCAAGAAAAACGAGGCTGAGTTTTTTTGCTGTTGGAAATGAAAAGCCCTTTTTCTTTTGATTATATTTCAGTCTGGGTATGAAAAGCCTTTTTATGAGAAAGCCCATCCCTATCAACATGGTTTTTACTCTGGCCGGTGAGGCGAGACAGAGCCATGACGTCACTGGACACTTCCTCTTTGTGATTTGATTTTTAAGAACTCTCTTCAAGGAGCCTGCCTTGTGATGCATCCCACAAGAAATACCAGTCAGTGAGGCTTAATCAGCACCTGGGAACATTTGGCTTTCTTGTTGACTAAGAAATATCTGGTAGGAAGAATCTTGACATTTGTAATTTGTCAATCAAGAACCTGATGTCGGCCAGGCAAGGTGGCTCCCGTCTGTAATCCCAGCTACTCAGGAGGCTGAGGCCAGAGGATCACTTGAGCCCAGGAGTTTGAGGCTGCAGTGAGCTATGATGATGCCACCATGCTCCAGCCAGAGCAACAGAGCGAGACCCTGTCTCAAAAAAGAAAAGAAAAATCACATGGGCCTCTTTGTAATCCGTATCCCAAGTTGGTTGTCGAAGTGAAGCAAGACACTGGCAGCACTTGAGGCAGGAGAGAGGGGCTGGTTTTATTTTAGATGATGACTTTGCAGAGAGGCTTTTCTTGGTAGTCCCTTTGGGGGACTAAAGAGTGACCCCTGGCAGGCCATCTTCCATGTGGCCCTTGGCACCACCTGCAGAGCAGTGGGCAGCAGGGCTGGGGAGTTCTGTGCACTGGGGCCAGCCACTTGGTCCTGTCCTTTGTGGTGTCTGCTGCTACTGATGGACTGGAGTCCAGATGCGTCACACAGAGGCATCTCGGTGAGGATGTTTTTCAGGTACACGTGAGTGAGGCCTTACTACAGGGTGCTTTTTATTCATACATGTCAAAGCTTTGATTTTTTTTTTTTTTTAACCCAAATGATCTTTTTTTTTTTTGGAGACAGAGTCTCGTTCTGTCACCTGAGCTAGAGTGCTGTGGCGTCAGCCTAGCTCACAGCAACCTCAAACTCCTGGGCTCAAGCGATCCTCCTGCCTGAGTGACTGGGATTGCAGGCGTGAGCCACTGCACCGGGCCCTGCATGATCTTAAGTTGGGATCTGTCACCAAAAAAGAGGGAAGAGACCCTGGATATGAAAGTCCGCTCTGGGCAGCCACGTGCCTCAACAGAAGCAAGTGCTCTTCTAGGGCGTGGTCTGCGTTGGCTGTGTGCAGCCCACCTCAGATCACTCTCAGCTCTGGATTCGTTGAGCACATGTTTGCTCAGCACGGTGGAAGGCCAGGCACGAATCTCTTTTTGCTCATCTCGTTCAGCAATGAGCAAGATGGACCAAAATCCCAGTTTTCTCCTGAACATTGTAGATAAATGGTATTTACAGTGTGCCAGAGTAAAATAGATGTGCTCCTAAAGATCGTTGCGTAGAACGGATCATTTTACCTGTGAATTCTGTTATCAAACGTTTTTCTGGTACATGGAAACTCCACCTGAAGCTCACCCTCAGGAGAAAGTACACACATTGATGACATTGGTGGAAGTTAACATGACTGGTGTCCATCAAAGGCTAAACCGAAATCCTGTACATATCTTACTACAAAATTCGTCAAGAGAATCATACTCAGAACTGTTGTCTGATTACTGTGAATGACAGAGCACATCTGTGGCCAACAGAAGAGGGGTGAGAACAAAGGTTTAAAATCAGCATACAGAGAAGAAGCTGACTTTGCTCAAAAGTAGAGTGAATTGATTTAATACAATAGGGTGGAAATCGTATCTCCATAAAACTGTTATTTAAAAACAAGTAGGGTGGCTCTGATAGGCTAAGTGATGGCTCCCAAAGATAGCCACATCCTGACCCGTCCACTCAGATTGCAACACCCACCGCATCCTCCTCGTGCTGCGCTCTGGCCCCTGAGCCTCTCTGGCCTTGTTTCCTGCTGCCCACTCCTCGTTTGCTCTGTACCCTGCACACCATGGATACACTTCCTCCGGAGGCCCTTTGCACTGGCTGCTCCTCTGCCGGAGGCACTCTGTCCCCTGCTTCCTGCACTTGGCTTCACGAGGCTGCCATCAGGGTGTCGCAATGCTGTGTTCTGGTCTGGGGCTTGGGTTCTCCACCAGGCTCGTTCAGGTGCTTGGCAGAATTCGGTTCCTTGCGGTGTGGTACTGAGGTCCCTATTCTTGTTGGTTGTTGGCTGGGAACAGCTCTCAGGCCCTAGAGACTGCACTTGAATTTGGCCACTCGGCCCTCTCGTGCATGGCAGCCTGCTGCTGCGTGGAGGCCAGCAGGCTCTGCCTGGAGCTTTAAAGCTAACATCATCACAGTGACCATCCCATCATTCTCACAGGCTTGGCCTACACTCAGGGGAGGGCATCTCAGAGACCCTCTTAGAATTCTGCCTGCCACATCAGGCCAATTCCCGACCACTGTCCAGACCACCTGCAGGGACGCTCTCTTGTTGACCAGCCCACTATGCAGACCAAGCTGTGGTGAGCATTTTAGTGCCCATTTTCGGGTACAAAGGGATAGTTGGGGACCTCAGATATCTTAGGAAAACCTCCAACAAAGGAGACAGAGACCAAGGAAAAGAAAGAAGAAAAAGCAGAAGGCACTTGAAGGGAACAGAGTCTGCAGAGCAGAAGAAAACTTGGAAAATAAAACTTGATTTATGTTGTCAGAGAAATTAAAGAAGACAAAAGACAGCACTCAGAGAACTATTAATAGAAAGGACCCTCAGAAATTAAAAATCAAATAAAAGCACCCCGTTAAAGGATTAAAAAGATGAATTCAACAGTATATCCCAGAACATTCTTAAAAAGGCATAGAGGCTGGGCTGGGCCTGTGCCTGTAGTCCCAGCTACTCAGGAGGCTGAGGCAGGAGGATCCCTTGAGCTCAGGAGTTGGAGGCTGCAGTGAGCTATGATGACGCCACTGCACTCTAGCCTGGGCAGCAGAGCAAGACCCTGTCTCAAAAAAAAAAAAAGCAAAGAAATAAAAGATAAAAGTTTCAGAGGGACATTTGCACATCCATGTTTATAGCATCCTCAGGAGGCTACTCTAAAATGAGTTAACCAGGAAGGGAAAACAGGGGACTTGCAGCACAGCAGGAGGTAGTGACAGGAGCCGCAGACTCTGTGGCACCCAGGGCAGCCAGTCTGTCTGGAGGGTGCACCTGAAAAATTCAGTTGTGTGGAAGTGATCTTGAGAGGCCTTTACAATAGGTATGCAGAAAATTAAGGCAGTGAAAAGGCAAGAGAATTTCTAAGTATAGGGGGAAAATCTAAGAAAGTGTTACAGTGTGAACGTGGTTCAGTAGTGAAAAATGGGTAGGCAAGGACATGAGCACTGCAGAAGACCTAGCCCTGGAGGGTCGGGAGAGCGCTGGCCTCCACTTCACTGCTGGAGGCCAGAATGAAGCATGCGTGTCTGAAAAGCCAAGAAGCAGCACTGGGGCACACAGATGAGATGAGGAGGCAGGACCAGAGGCTGCACTAAAGAGCAGAAAGTGGCCCCAAGAACAGGAGGTGGGCGAGGAAGCCTGGGAGCTGTGCAGCAGCTTTTGAACTACACACCTGTATTTGATGACTTTTTAGTTTGTTTTTCTTCCTCTTCTGCTTACTCTCAGGGGTCTAGGTTTGAGCCAGGATTTGCAGGATATCCCCGTCAGGGCTGGTGAGGGCCCTTGCTCAGGCGGGATGAGCGAGGCCTCCGCTCCTCTGTTGTGTGCGGAGGAGACTGAGGGTGCAGAGGGCACGCTGGCCGAGAAGTCGGCTTGTAGCAGGGCCTGTGAGCTGTGGAGTCCCTTAGCACTCCAGGGAAGAGCCAGGAGGGAGAGCTTTTTATTAGCCCCTTGGAGAACCCAGCCCTGAGGGTGGCCACAGGCCAGGAGTGACCCTTGCTAGGGGCTGCTCACTTTCCTCTCTCAGGGCACAGGCAGCTTCTGCATGATAACAGCCCAAATCGAATCGAAGGACTGAGCCCCCAGGCTCTGCTTCCTGCAGGGCCACACTGTTTCCTCCGATTAGCACGGTCACCTAAGGTTGGATGTGTGTATTCTTTGGTTGCTTTTATAAATTCATTCTTTTCCGCAGCATGTTTGTTTAAAGCTTGATTGTATCCATTTGACTGTTTTTCCAAGTATTCTCATGTGCATTTTAAGAGTTTAGTGTCTTAAAAATAATGTGGAGACAGTTCTGAATGTAATACTTAAAAACCATTGGATTGTACCCTTTAAGTGGGTGATTTTATGGTACGTGAGTTACATTTCAATAAAGCTGCTAACAGAAGTAACCTGGGGAGTCGGCCTGCTGTGTCCCCTGCAGCAGCTGCAGTTCCCTCCACCCCTGCGCTGCCGTGTGGCCCCCCACCCCAACCGGGAGACCTCACAGAGTGAGGAGCCCTGAGCTTACTGGTGAGCAGCCATCTGCCAAAGTCCTGGTGACCATGGGAAGACTTCAGGGTGAGAGCAGGTCTGAGCTGGATAAGACCCGCATTTCTGTCCCAGGGCCTGTCAAGAAGAGGGGACCAGTGACCGTGGTTAGAAGACTTAGAGCTGGGCGCTCAGCAAGCTGCTTCTCACTGGTGGACGCACAGCTGGTGATGTGTCAACATCTATTTTTGATGGATGAAAATGGATTCCTGAATGTGTGTTATGCCTCTCTGGTGACATGTGGAGTGACCTTTTCAATCTATGACCAGCACAATGCTTTTATTCTAGACTTTTCTAAACCCTCCCCCCAAGCCAGGGAAAGCAAATCAGTTCATCACAGGCGATCCACACAGTTGTGCGACTTAGAAAGCTATTTTTATACTTCAAACAAATCCGACCTCCAAATGAGCACATTCGGTGTTGGAAAACTTACTTAATCTACCTGTCTTACTTTTAAATTTAAGTTTAGCAGTAAACATACCTTGCCTTTTAAGTTGCCAAGAAAATAGACATTAGATTTACTTGAATGACTTCATTTTTGTTCAGCAGGACCTTGTAATTTCAGTGTGGTTAAGGCATCCAGTGAGTCTTTGTTTTGTGTTCACATGACCAGTCAATTTTTGAAAAAATGTTTCTCCTCATCTAGAGCAATCTCTGAAACAGGGTCTTTAAGCATAAATTGTCAAACGTAAGCCCCAGAAGTCACTTGCTGCAGTAGTTGGTGCTAAGCAGAGTAAGTGGGGGTTAAAAACTATCCCTGGACCTCTGTCCAAGGTCCCTGAGCCCCGGAGTGACCAGAATGGAAGCCAGCTTTCCTGTGGCTGTAGGGTGCGTGACATCAAGACTTTGTCTTTCGAGCTTGTAAGAATAAGCTTCCCTTTCGTTAATCAAGAATGAAGAAACAAAGGGTAAACTTTCTTATTTGGTTGGTTCTCTGGGCAGTTGCACATACAAAATCACGGCTTAGAGGAATCTTGAATCATCTATGATTGTGTCTAGCTTTCAGAAGCCCTGAGAACAAAGAAAGGGCATTTCTTCATTTTTGTTTTTTTCCCGGTCTAAGAATTCAAGCCAGTGCCTGCCCTGGTGAGACTACAGCAGTGCATATCATATCCTGGGAGAGGATCAGGTGTGGGAACTCGGAAGCATGGGCTCCCTTTTACTTTGACTTAAATCTGGTTTAATTCAGGTTTTATATGAAATGTGTCACTAAAATATTTTCTTCAGAAGTCTTACATTTTTAAGAATTCTTCAGTTATCTCTGTTAAAACAGACCAACTAGCAAGGCTCCCCCAGTTGAGTGCGTATCTGCTCTTTACAAATATTAATATCAAGAATTAAGATTCTTCAGAGTTCAACGCAGAATAAATTATTTGTAGATTCCTGCTGCTTGTGGGTTTTGAAACTTATTTTCATAGGAATGTCACAGAAAGATTAGAATTATGTTACTTTAGACTGTACATGTATCAGGTCAAAACATAATAACTTTGCTGGCTGCGTGTGAAAGACCCATGTCTGCTAATGAAATTACTTACTGTGAAGGAGGAAACATTATTACCACAAATGGACACTGCTTAAATTGATAAGGTCAATGCAGATGTGTGCTTCCGCTGTCTGCTCGTCCCTGCTTATGCGTCTGTCCCCGTCACTAACTTCTGTGTTTTTGTTTGTTTGTTTGTTTTTGAGACAGGGTCTCTGTTGCCCGGGCTGGAGTGCAGTGGCGTGATTACAGCTCACTGAAACTTCACTCTCCTGGGCTGAAGTGATCCCCCCACCCCAGCCTCCCAGGCAGCTAGGACTACAGACGCGCGCCACCACACCCTGCTGATTTTTCTGTTTTTTGTAGAGGTGGGGTCTCATTCTTGCTCAGGCTGATCTGGAACTCCTGGCCTCAATCAGTCCTCCTGCCTCGGCCTCGCAGAGTGCTGGGATTACAGGCATGAGCCACCATACCCGGCCACATCACTAACTTCTAATGTGTATATCCTATTGCGTTTTATGAATGTTTAGCTTACCTGTTGTGCTTCAATTTTGTGAGAGTCATTATATGTGACCTTCGTGTCATTACTGTGGATCACAGAAATTTCTGTAAGAAATACCGCTTTATAAAGAAGACTGACACAGTGCTGAAAAGTTTGACTCATCCCCTACTGCCCAAAACCTCTGGAAAATCAGTATCAGTTTTCATTTTCTAAGATTTAATGCTTAAGACGTGAGGTTTCTGTAGCCTGTCCCTATCCCGCCAGCTCCCTCGGATGGGGGCAGGGAGTGTGGGCAGGAGCGCTGGGGGCAGACTCGGTTGAACCTGAGGATCTGGGGCTCCCACCTCCAGCAGTGCTGCTTGAAGTTGGAATGGTTCCTGGAAAAGAAGGAAACTGAAATAAACATCCCATCCAGTTCTCTTTCCTATTGCCTGAATCGCATAAAAGATTTTTATACCACTTCAGAGAGGTTATTTTTCTCTGTGGGATTGAGTTTTGATTCTGCGGGGAAGCTACTAGTAACGAATGACAGGGGAATGGAGGCCTCAGTAACCACCAGGAGATGTGGGGTACGCTGACTGTCAGAGGACTTAGGTTTATACAGCCCGGCTTTTCCCAAACAATTTCAAGTCAGCTGAAATGTCCTCTTAATCCAAAACTTGTTTTGCAAGAATCTGACACAAAAGTTTCCATCGTTCTTATAATCTAACAGAGAAATCCAGACAGGGCGCAAATATGCACTTCTACACTCTAGTTTTTTGTTGTGCTTTGTGTGTCTTTCCCTCCTTTTTTGGTTCACTGAGATATATAATTCTGTGGTTTAAAAAATCTTACTGTTCTGGGAATTTTCAAGCATGTATAAAAGTAGACACGGTAAATCCCAGACATGGTATAATTTTATTCATAAATGTAAATATGACAGTATGTATTTCTAAAAGATAAGGATTCTTTTTCTTAAAAAAAACATTATCACATTTAAAAATAGTTGAAATAATTCTTTAGTATCATCGGCTATCTTGCCAGCACCACCCTAAGTTGATAGGTCCCAGCATCTTGCTCTATTTGCCGTGGTTCTTTTTAAGAAATAACACGTTACAGATGCGGTGTTAGCCTCTTGTGTACCCTGTCTCTTCACCTCGTCTTTCCTTCCCCTGGTCCTGCAGAAGTAACTCACTGCTCCAGGCGTGTTTCCAAAGGTGTTGGTAAAAAAATAGAACACAGATACCCTTCCTGTCTCCTGTTTATGAAATTTGAAAATCGTTTGAAATTTAGTCTTTTCTAATTTTATCAAAACGATTTGGTTTTTGCTCTTTTCTGAAACCTAAGTCAGGAGAGCTGGGAATGGTGTCTTGAGTGTAGGTGCTTGCGGGTGTGAGCCAGTCCCTTTGTGTTGTCGTCACTGGGGTGCAGGGCTGGTCAGCTCAGGATGTCTAGGATGGCCTCTTGGGAGCAGCAGGGAAAACCCCTTGTGTATGTGTTTAGCTGCTTCGTGGGTACTTAGAAAGGAGTGTGGGTGCAGGAGCTGAGCGAGCTGTGAGCTCAGTATGACATTCAGAAATCGTCAATAATCAGGCTTTTGAGAGCTGCTTCTCTCCTGACCACTGCTGCCCAGTGCTGATCTAGCGTGAAGGCTCTGCGTAGGTTTCTGATAAGATAAGCTTTGTTGAAAACGTTACAATTGAAGTTTGGGGGTAACAGGATGCAGAAATGGGAGTAGTTTGTCCCTGTGGGGGATGCTTTGCTGAGAGGTGCTGTGGAACCGCAGTGCCGTGTCTTCACTGTGATTTCTTTTCTTTTTTTTTTTTTTTTGAGACAGAGTCTCACTTTGTTGCCCGGGCTAGAGTGAGTGCCGTGGCATCAGCCTAGCTCACAGCAACCTCACACTCCTGGGCTCAAGCAATCCTACTGCCTAAGCCTCCCAAGTAGCTGGGACTACAGGCATGTGCCACCATGCCCGGCTAATTTTTTTTTTC